>CAJVPP010000838.1:0-25647 GCA_910592005.1 Funneliformis mosseae | reverse complement strand
ATCAAAGTGATAATTATAAGTCAACTAAGGATAGTTATATATTCTCATTCGTAAATAGAACAAACCTTCAAACTGCAGAAGTAGGTTATATTAAGAATGATGGTAGTACTGCTATATATTGTGGACAAAATTATGGTCCAACATTTGGTGGTGGCCATGATATTCATTGTAATAATAATTCTAGTTATGTTAATAACACACATTCTTATACTAAAATTGGTAATCCAACTCCGTTTCAACCAGATGATTATGAGGTATTTCAAGTTATTAAAAGATAAAATACATATTTTTGATGTATAATATTTTATCGTAAATTGACATTTGTAAAGTATATATCTTTATCTCAATAAAAAATTATTTTATATATGTATAAAATTGCGTGATTACAAACTCTTTTTTCACTTAAATTATTTATTTATACGAAGTTTATTGGAGATGTAATCGAATATTTATGAAATTTCAAGAATCGTTAGAAATTCAGTTATGGTACGATGTGTTTCAAGAAAACTGACTTGAAAACTCAGTTCATATAATTTTAATGTAGATAAACTCAAAGAATAAATCGTCGGTTTATCGAAATGTAATTTTCATCCTTATTTCTCCGAGAAATAATTCGAATGATAATTAAAAAAAACCCCAAATCATGTTTATAGCATCCGTAAGAAAAAATTTTACCAGGAGGAGTAATTTTATGATCATGAATAGATAAAATTGGTTGCTGATCAATTTCGTTTTCATTACGAATACTCTTACTATATCGAGACAAGTTTTAGAATCAAAGGTTACGTTCATTTTTGGCTAAAAAATAATAAAGTTTAAAATTCCCACATCAGAGCAACCGCATTTATTTGTATCATCTGGTACCGTGTGAAAGTATAAAATAAAATTAAAATGTCTTTCAATATTGGGAGGAAACTGTAAGAGATTATAAGTGAAAGAATTACGCGCCCATTCAAATATTTTATGTGCTAGGTCGGTTTACTTTAATACGGCACTCTCTAACGATTGGGCTGATATCGACGATGAAGGAAACTTTATTATCCGAAAGCCCAACATTTCACCATTTTTATTTACAATGATTCTAAAGTAATGTAAAAAATCCTCAAACTTGTATTGCGATACGAATTCTACGTGTAATTAAACGAATCCAATTTCTTTGTTTCTGATTAGATTCATTTATAGCGGAAATATTGATTTGACGGATTTAGAAGGTCTCGACATATTGAAATTATTGATTGCCGTCGATGAGCTTAATATTCAAACGTTGGTCACATGCCTTCAAGATTATTTGATTCAAAATAAGCAAGAGTTTTTGAATCAAACTCCTATAGGAATATTAGAGGAAACTTATCAGAGTGAACTGTTTTAGCGATTTATGGGACTTTTGTTTAGGCAAGATATGTGAAGAACCCGAAAGATTAATTGAATCTGATCGGTTACACTCATTTGGGACGATTTTTATTTGGATGAAATCGTAATTTGGGAAAATCTGATCAAGTGGTGCTTGGCACGATTTCCGACTGCTTCTAGGGACGTCAAATCATGGAAAAAAGATTCATCACATGATTTTATTATAAAGTCTTACCTTATAAAAAGTTGTTACCAAAAGAACTATTGCATAAAATTTGGGAATTTCATATGGTTGCTAACAAAATATTGGAAATTGATGTATTTCCTCGATATTCAAGTTTGCGACAACTTGATACAGTTTTAATGAGTTAGTCATGTTAATGCCGACAGCCATGGAAATGCTATAAACATTATCACACCAGACGTGGCATTTGGAGCCGGTGTAGATTTACACTGTAAGTTAAATGCCGCTGACAGTGTTATGACTTGGGAAAGTCATCCGCATTCATATCCTAAAATTGTAGATATACCAACGAATTTTCAAGTCGAAGAGATTGAATGTTTCGTCAGAAGATAATTTATTAGAACAATATTTATTATAATTTTGAGCCCCCCCCCTTTTTTTTTTTTTTTTGAAATTCATTTACTTCAACCAATCAAAATTCGGTACTTTATTTTAAAATTTTTTTTTTGGAATTAATACAAAAACGTTAAAAAAAAAAAAAGAAGTAATTATAAACAGAATTATTAAAGTAATGAAGAAGAGAAAAAAAATATTTAGCGTAATTCAATAATTACGATAATTACGCCGAATAATGTTCGTTTTTAATGTTCATTTAAATTCAAAGGAAAAAAACTATTATATTTCATAGAATCTGAAATTTCTTTTTCTTTTTTCAAAGAAAAAAGAAATCGGCCCTCCCAATTTAAAGTGGTTTTTTTTTTTTTTGCTTAATTATGTTTACAAGAAAAGAAATATTTAGGGTGGGGAATTGATATGTAATAAGGGGAACTTTCATTCTGTCGAGAAATTTTCTTGTTTTAAAAAACGTAATCGTTATGCACTAAACTTAATAAGTGAAAAGATAAAATTTTACAATATTAGCTTAGTATGCTTAATCAAAATTTTTTTTTTTTTTTTATTATTTATATTTTATATTGCTTTTTAGAAAACAAGAAAATTTTTCGAAAAATTTTTGTTTTTTTCAAAAGAAATTGTCCTATTCGAGATGCTGAGCTGAGCATGAGACTTGATGTGACTCGTCAAAATAGGTTGGCATACCTTCGATCATCGTAGGAGCTGGTGGCGAAATTGTTGCACCATTGTTAAGGAATTCATTGAGTAACACGCTCGTTTCACCTGTAGAATTGGATAAATTGGCGTAATTGTCAGCCGATGTAACATCATAACAGTTGAAAGGATAAGAAAACTGAGAAGACGACGCGGCGTATGCATCTTGGCCGATGAAATAGGAAAATTTGTCTACGGGTTGAGCATCAAGGAAGGAATCAAAGTTTTCTGATAAGTTTGGATGAGAATCATAAGAGGTCTCATAAATCGGACTAAAGCATTGTTGCGAGGTGAAATGACCATGTGAAATGTAATTATCAGATGGAGGCAACAAATATTGTGACGTGATATCATATACTTCGGTCGCTGGAGTTGGTGGAAGTTGGGAATAAACAGCAGCGTAATTGGGATGGTGATGATGAAATGTCATGTGATGATGATTATGCAATGATATGATTGGTGATTGATCAGTTGGCGACCTGTCGGTGGACGATGGAGGAGATGGTAGTGAATGGTTATCGGATGTCGGGGACATGGACCTGTTGGATCCGGCGATGAAGGCGACTTCGGCAATTGCGGCGATGGTTTCATCGGGTAATGTGGTTGAATTCTTTTCCGATGATGGTATGACGGAGAATGTTGATGAGGAAGTCACATCACTCATGGATTTATCACGTTGGGATTTTCGCTTTTTGGTACCAGGTTTCTTTGGTTGATAAACGTAATCAGGATAATCTTGCATATGCTTTAATTTCATTCTATCGGCTCGTTTTTCCCATTGAAACCTTTCTTCTTCAGTTTCTCTCCACCACATCTTTGATATAACTTTTGATACTTCAGCATTTGTTAAGTTTTTACTATGAGCGATAACGTCGGGTTGCTTGGCTTTTCGATATAAGATGAATGCATTTGGTGGTCGAGGTGTTCTTTTAGGTTTCCTTGCACGAGGTTTTCGTTGCTTTATGGATTTGTTTGCAAGTGACGATGGGGCAATGGTTGTTGCCGTTTGTCGTGAGGAGTTATTGAGACAAGGTTTTACATTATCACCTTGATCAGTAACATTGTTTTTTAGAGCTGTTTCTTGACTTTGTTCAGAAACGTCAAACATCAAAAGGTGACAATACTTTCTTTTGGTGGCTTCATCCATGTTTTAATCTAGAACGTCAATTTGAATAAGGAAGGTTTCTTGAACAATTGTTAACAATTGTTTAATTTGAGATTATTAAATAAAAACTTTTTGTTAAGAGACAATTTTTTGTTCTGTTATTTTCTAAAAAAAAAAAAATTTTAATTGTTGAAATTTTTGGACTCTTTTTATAATTAAAAATCTCGTTAAGATTTCACGTGTGAAACTCTACCATTAAACAACAAACCTGTCAATAATTTGGCAGGATGATATGATTATTAATTTCATGAGGTGAAATGACAAGGTATTTTTCACTATTGACTCCTTGATTTGTGTCGTGCATGTAAAACCGAGAATTTTGATTTATTTATTTATTTATATTGCGTTATTTGAGAATGTTGATCCAAAGGTTTTCCCCCCTTCCCCCTCCCCCCCGATTTTTTTTTTTTCGATGTTGTTAAGCGTGGATGGACGAAAAATTCAAAAGGAAATTGACATGTTTAGCCTTGACATCAAAAAATCTTCTCACGGACGTACCTTTTTATATTTAATAATGAAACAATGGACGTTCAAAAAATAATCACTCACGTTATCCATCTTAATCGTCGGACAACGCGTTTTCGATAAATTTTGCTTTGAAAAATATAATTGGTTTACTGCTCACTTCACGTGACATGCATTTTTTATCCAGGTCATTCGTCACGAAAGAAATTAAAAAACATGAATGAAATTTTAGAAATTGGTAGATTATCCTTTTGTCAATCAATTGAATTTTATTTTATTAGATAAAAATATTAGATAAATAAAAATCAACAGCGATCTTCCGTAAATAAAAACACAATAAACCGAGTTTCTGCATCAATAATATTAAATACAAACCCAAAATTGTCCAAGAATTTTGCATTGCGAGCTTTTTTTTTATTCACGAGAAAAAAGGTGACCTTAATTTTTCGCTTGTCATAATTGTACATTAATTCGACATGCTAAAAGAGAGAGACCATAATCCATATATGTGGATTTAAAAAGAATTTTTATCTAATTACCTCCTTGACACTTTATTTTTATTTTCGCTTTTTTTGAGATAGCTTAAATATAACAATATATAAGAAGCGCTTAAAAACACCTGCATTTTTACCAAACTTGACCATAATTATTAAACAACCGAATGGAATGATCGAATTGACGTGATGTGTATCAAATAGTTGTACATGAAATTTAATACTAACTTAATAAAGTTGTAAATCAATTTCTTTTTTGTTTTTTTTTTTTCATCATCAGAATTCCAAGGAACGGAATCTCGAACTAATTAAAAAATGTGTAATAAATGAAACTTAATGTTTGATAAAGCTTGAGGTAAACCATTCGTCAACTGATATTGGATGTCAGCCGTATTAAACGAGTATTTTTCATTTATGCAAATTCTATTGCGACCCTTCCCTGCTTTCAACTCATAAGTAGTTTTAGCGCATTATCATATTTCTAAAATTGGAGTCATTTTTTGCTTGTAATATCTCGCAAGTTTTATCATTTGATGTTTTAAATAAATATCTACATGAATGATCTACAACTTCACCAATTACAACCTTTGATTTTCGTTATCAATGAACTCTTTTTCGTTAAGCTCAGCAAAACAAAAGAAAATACTTTATGATTTATTTAATTAAAATAAAATTCTGCATACAAGTGCTCAAGTTTGTGTCGCATTAAAACAATGATTAAAAAAAATTGACTCCAAACCATACCAAAGTTGATGTGACGTACGACTTTATGAAATTAAATCGTTGCCTCATTATTTTTGTTTGTTCCTTGTCCTTTTGGTTGCCTCACATGGTCCAAACTTACCTTGATTTGATTTAGTGGATTTTTTTTTTTTGCTTTTTGCGAAATAGAATAAAAAAAAATAGTAATAATATTAAGTTAGCCTGGAATCTAATTGGTTCGTCGAAAAGACCTCAATTAAAGTTTAATTTCATCTCCAATATATTTTATTACATGCATTATCCCCACATCTCAAATCCTCTTTTGTATAATTCTCGAGCTGAATTGGTAAAGAGCCTCTTTCTCTCTTTAAAGAAGGTTCTGGAGAATAATTTATTTTTTTGAAAAAAAGGTGGGGGATATCGAGAAATAATTTATTCAATACATCAATCGCTAGGACGAAATTCATTTTCTCACACAAAAAAAAAAAAATCCGCCCTAAGTCTCCTTACATTGAACCTAACTATTGCACATGCTTTCTTTTCCTAGTATAAAGAAAAATGACATGAAAACTATGATTTTTTTTTTATTTTTTTTTTACAAAAAGTTAAAAATAATTTCGTCAATCCTCTACACTTGAATTCTCTCCCATAAAAATCGTGAATGCAGGTTACATGCATCAGCACGAAAAACATGAAAAAAAAACTCGTACATGATATAAATAGATTGATAGATACATTTGGAAATATCGTCCTGTTATACTAATCAAAGCGGTAAAATAAAAGGAAATGTATCGCATATCTTTTTATAATTCCACGATTTATTTCTTGATATAAATAAATTTTTTGGTTTTTGAAATCCCTTATTTGCGTTCATCAAACATACAAGTATTTAAGTCAATACTAAGATATCACGTGGATACGTCTTTCGTTTAATTGCATTATTTCATGAATGCTTACGATCAAATTACCTGTTACTGTACTTGCGATATATTTTGCACTTATAATATTTGCAGCTGCCTAAAAATGTGATTTGATCAACCATGTAAATGCCGGGTATAATTTTAATTCATGCCTTATTAAATATCTTTTATACAGTTGGTAACGTTAGAAAACATTTCCTTGCTCTGCCAATTTTTCAAATCCGTTTAATTCGTTCAAAATTATTGAAATGATGTCTGTTTATTTACAAAATTATAGTATGTATGTATCGAATTAAAAAAAAAATAATATTCATCTGCCTCAGTAAAGTTAACATAAAAAATCATTTGTTCAAAACCTTTTTATATTTTATACGTCAGGTATTACCTAAATGTTTAACTTATTTTTCTTTATTTTAAAACGTCTAACGTTACCGTGAACGATTCCGAAACAAAATCTAAATTGGGTAGGATCATGTGTCACGTACAAAAAATTCTCAATTTCAATATTAAAACAATATAGCGCAAACAAGCTGGAACCTTATTTGCTCATTTATTATGGTGGTCAAACGAAACAACGACTTCTATTATTGATCCAGAGATTGGTACCAAAAGTTCATTAATTTATTAAATAATTCAATTTTTGAAAAAAAAATTCCGGAATCCAAGTTAATACACATCGTATAGACGTGTGATGCAACTTTTAAGGATTATCATCACAAAATGGTGATAAGGAACCGTCGATAACCGACAGTCTTTCGCCGAAACCTGTTTACATAATACCTTTAGCCAACAGTCATTTCGCTTGCACATTTATTTTACCGACATTTTATATTTTTTGTGTATATTTAAACGGTATTTATTAAGGAACTACTTTGACATTTAAGTATTAGGCTTACAAAGTAGGATGTATCGGTCCGGTCCGAAAAGACCGGTCTTTCATCTTTCTTATGGACCGATAAGTCAGTCCTTGGGCCGGTCCTAAGGCCGTTCTTGAGACGGTCCTAGTCCTAAATTCATTCTGGACCGTTGCATAACCGGTACTTGAGCCGGTTTTTTAACATTCACTAATGTCGGAACCGAAACGAGATTAAACGACGCCAGTAATCAGATTAATTTTGAGCAAAACTAAATAAATAAAATCGACATTAAAAATGTATGTATCAGATGAAATGGTGATAATATTTTATTTTGCTTCATTTCCCATTTTCTAACACAATATAGCTTGGTCATATATCAAATACCGGTCCCATTAACCGGTCTAAGACAGGACCGTTCCATTCCTATTACAAGGAAATATTAATGAGCAATCCTTCAATAAGACTTCGATTCTCTCGATTATTTTAAACCGATTTCTCAGTCAATATATTCGCTTAGATGAAACGGGTGTGTACTACACGAGAAATATTTGTATTTGTAATCCAGCTGTAAGAAGGCTCAGTTAATTTTCGATAAATCGGTATGACGCAAAATGGTGTCAGACAATATCCTAATAAATAAATAAATATATATAGAGTACTGGAACAGGTAGAAAAAAATGGCACATTCCAAACAGGCATTGAACAAAGGAAAAGCGGAACTTATCCTTCTTGACACTTCGGTAAGATTGCTATTTGATAGTTTATAACCGCAATAACTGTTCTTTTAGTTTTAGTTTGAGAAATAATCGTCACCTCGTTTTAACTACTTATACTTTGGATTTCTCAAAGGATTTAATTTCTTTAAGCATGTTTGTACCCTTCTTGAAATAGAAACGTCAGTAACACCATCACGAGTGTTCCTTTTTTTATGATTTGAGACCTGGTCATTACGATGATTATATCTGCTGCATTGCCATTATATACGTTAAAGCAAGATTGGTGTCTTGAAGGTCGCTTGTAAATCATATAATCCGACGAGAAAACATTTGTCATAATGAAATTTGCATACCTAAAAATCTGATATCGCGTTCTTTATATATCAAAAAAAAAAAAAATATCCGTATTTTTTTTTTTAAACAAAATTTTATGTTCTTGACTAGCCTTTAAAAAATTAAAATCGGGTTTGTATAATATATAATAGGAAAAAAAAAAAAAAAGATAAAGCACACCTTTGCCGCGACGGACCGTTCGCACCAAACCGGTCAAAAGCTAAAAAAAAAAAAAGAAAAAATTTAATAGAGTTAAAACAATGTAAAAAAAAAAGAATATATTAGGCTAGAGAAATTATCAGAAACTAGATTACCTATTTAAATATTAATAAAATTATTTTTGTTAAAATACAAAATAAACGGGTGGGTGACGTAGTCACCCGCAGTGAAATCAAATCCTAGTTCTTTTAACAAAAATAATTACAATTTAAATTTTTAATTAGGGAGTTTCGGATGGAAAATAGTATCATCAAGCGAAATACTTTTCGGACAGGTTTAGTTTCGGTCTTGGGCGAAAGGTTTGGGTATAGCTCGAAACATTAGACTCTTCGCATATGCATATGCTATTTTTTTAAAAAACACTATCAAATAACTTGGATCACTCATACCTAGTTTCAATTTTAATTTGGGCAATAGGGTCACAAGTTCGCAATTTTACATTTTCAAATGTATCAATTAGAGTTCAATCCGAAATTGAAATCTTTAACGGTCGGAGATTTAGAAATTATCAGCGCAATTAATACATTTAAAAAAATTTTATTTTTTTTATTTTGCAACTTAACGTTAATTGTAAAAAAAATGTCTTTAGTATGTTGGCAAGAAGCAGCAAATGATTATGAAAGGTTACTGGAAATTTGCGACGGATATGATGTCATTATATATGTTGGTGAAGAAAACATTAAAGAAATTCATGCTCATTCTAATATTTTACGTATCAGGTCACAATACTTTCATAACGAATTAACTAAAGAAAATGTCGAGAAAAAGGATGGAAAATTTATTTTAAGAATACCAGATATTTCTCCAGAACTTTTTAAGATTACCTTAAGGTAAATAAAAATATTTATAATGTACGACAATTATATAAACCAAGGTTACTAATTTAACGCTTTCTCTTGAACTTTAGATTTATTTATTGCGGGAAAATTGACTTGAGAAAATTAGAGGGATCTGAATTATTAAAGTTGTCAATTGCAGTAGACGGACTTAATCTTCCAACTATAGTTCCCAGAATTGAAGAATATTTAATTAAACATCATGAGTTTTTCCAAAAAAATCCTGTAGGTATTCTTGAAATAATTTATAAACACGAATCCTTTACAAAATTTTATCTTGAAAAGATTTGTGAAGACCCCGAAGGGTTGTTTAATTCAGATAAGTTTATCGATATAAAAGCACCTTTATTGGAATTACTTTTGAAACGGGATGATTTATGTTTGGAGGAAATTGAAATTTGGGATAGTTTAATTAAATGGAGCTTCGCTCAAAATCCGTCTATTCCTAAAGAAGTTAATAAATTGAGCAAGGAAGAAACTACAACCATGGAAAGAACTCTTCATAAATATATTCCTTTAATTAGATTTTATTGGATGTCTTCAGAGGATTTTCTTGATAAAGTACTTCCTTTTAGAGAATTGCTACCAAAAGAAATGTTTAATACCATTTTAGCATTTTATTTGGCACCAAATAGGAAATTGGATATTAATTTACAACCACCAAGGCATTCAAAAAATGTTTATGAGTCAGTCTTAATTAATTCTCGTCATTTTGCCTTAATTTCCAGTTGGATCGATAAAAAAAATTATTTGCATTGTTTTAATTTACTTTATCGTGCCAGTAGGGATGGCAATACAGTTGCAGCATTTCATAAAAAGTGTGATAAAAAAGGGGCTACTATAGTTATAGCAAAAATTAATAATTCAGAACAAATAGTGGGAGGATATAACCCAATTGGTTGGGAAGGAGATGGTTATAGGTCAACTAAGGATAGTTTTATATTCTCATTCGTAAACAGAACAAACCTTCAATCTGCAAAAGTAGGTTATATTAAGAATGATGGTAGTAGTGCTATATATTGTGGACAAGAAGTTGGTCCAACATTTGGTGGTGGTTGTGATATTATTTGTGAAAAAGATACTTGGTATAGCAATAAACACCCACATACTTATTCTCAAATTGATATTCCAAAAGGCATTTTTCAAACAGATGATTATGAGGTATTTGAAGTTACTAAAAGTTAAGGTTATTTCATGGTTATTATCGCCCATGATGTCGTTATAACAATAAATAAACTATTCGTTAGTAATCATTTTTTTTTTTTTTTTTACAAATTTTTTAAATGAAATAATACTGCAGTGAGCTCCTAAATAATCCACATTTACAATCTAATTGAGTTTATCAAAATAAATCACTTGAATATACTATTTGTCGTATTGTTTATGCATTTATAAAATTTATCAAGTGTTGCTCAACTTTGGTGCTCTATATCTGAAATTTCCGTTTAATTAAATCAAGTAATCTCTAAATGCTAATTAATTACAACCTCGAACAAAAAAAAACAAATTAAAATTAAAATATCGGAGAAATAAAATAAAAAAAAATAGAAATAATAATATCGCAATGAGAACATACAAACTGACTAACTAATGAAACAAATGACTTTGATGATTTATTCAATATTCATTCCAATATTAATCCATAACAAATAAAATATTTTCATGGTAAATATTCGTAATGTTCAATTATTGTAATTGGTAAGGAAAGAAAGTAAATTATCAAACTGAAATGCTATTTAAAGATGAATGATCTGATACGGGTAAAATACAATCACCTTGTTTGACGTAGATGTCACTATTGTACAACATTTTCCAACGAATGTGAGAAACAGGATTTATAAAAAAACTTAACATTCTTTTTAGATTAACATCATTCAAAAGTAATGAGAATATATGGTTTAATAAAATTAAACACTGCAATATTCATGTTAATTTTTTTTTATTTGTATTTACTTTATTGTAGATTGATTTTATAAAAAAAAGTTGAAATCAATCCCTTAAAAATTTCAGGTTAAAAGCTTTAATTGCAGTTGAATGAACTTAGTAACCAATTCTTTGTATTCAAAATGGGTTATACTTGATATTTATCATGAGAGATTCTTTTGAACTTGAAATATTAATTTATCAGTTCAGTCTAAAAGTATTTTCTTTTTTGGAATTGCTTTAAAAAGAGGAATTATTTAAAGAAATATTTCATAAGTTAATTCCTTTAATGAAAAGATTTCTCTGTAAAGTCAACTCTTAAAAAACAAAATATAATTTAATATAAGTTGAATCCAAGGATTTTGCAAGAAAGTAGTTCAGATTTAATTCACTTTATTGACTAGTAGAATTAGATACCACAGACCTGGTCATTTAGCTAATTTTCAAGTGACCCCTAAGTCACGTTAAAATGACCGATTCTTTGTCATTTGTCATTTAAATATGAATCATGATACAATGACCTAAATTTTTGAGCTAATTTTATTTAGAACACAACTTTCGTGAGTTTTTTTATGACTACACTGGATAACCCAAAAGGTTGTTTTCTGGTCAGAAAATATAACTTATCTATTTGCACAAACAAGTACTTGTTGTTTTGTTTCTAATACAGCAAAATTTTTATCGAGAACATTTAAAGAAATGCTTAAATTTGAGCAAGATAATGAATAAAGAAAAATGAAATAAATTTTATACCATAAGATAAAAAAAAAACCCTCACCAAAAAAAAATATCACCAAAGAAACATCGTAATATAAAGTGATGTTGAAGAAACAATGATACCAATGGATCACTGGTTACAAATAGAAAATTGGATAAAATGTAGATATTGAAGAACCACTTGAGTTTGAATAGGTGGTCATACTATTCATCCAGCAGATGATCTATTGGCAAAATGGGATTTATTGAATTTATTCAATGACTTCCTTCGATTTATTTTTAATTGTAACTAAATGCTTAATTGTGTCAAATAATTTTTGAATATAAAATAAATAAACTGTTTTGTTATAAAAATAATTTATTATAAATAAAGTCACTTATTCATTTAACTTTTGGAATGACCCAATGACCGGTAATAAATCATCAAAGTCAATTGGATCATCGAAGGTTTCTTAAATCGTCTGTAGTTAGACTTTGAAGATCAAGTTTGTATGCAGAATGTCGCCTGACCAGGCTGTCATTATAAAATTTTAATATATAAACGATGGTTTCTCTTGGGGAATTAGGCATTTCGATATTATTATTTCTATTTTTTTTATTTTATTTTATTTCTCCGATATTTTAATTTTAAATTTTTCTTTTTTGTTCGCGTAATTAGCATTTAGAGATTAGCGTTCTTGATTTAATAAAACGAAATTTCAGATGTAGAACGCCGATGTTGAGGCAACACTCGATAAATTTTATAATGTTTCTATATATTCTAATTTTGAGCACGTGATATAATTTCGATAAATTAGATTGTTAATATGGATTATTTAGGAGCTCACGGCAGTATTTTTTCATTTGTAAATTTGTAAAAGATTACTAACAAAAATTTTATTTATTGTTAGATCTATTTATAACATCTTTTTTTTTTTTATCACGGGCGTTAGTAACCATTAACTTTTAGTAACTTGAAATACCTCATAATCATCTGTTTGAAAAATGCCTTTTGGAATATCAATTTGAGAATAAGTATGTGGGTTATAAGCATACCAAGTATTATTATTATAATAAATATCAAAACCACCACCAAATGTTGGACCATAATTTTGTCCACAATATATAGCAGTACTACCATCATTCTTAATATAACCTACTTTTGCAGTTTGAAGGTTTGTTCTATTTACGAATGAGAATATATAACTATCCTTAGTTGACTTATAATTATCACTTTGATCCCAATAAAGTGGGTTATATCCTCCAATAATTTGTTTTGTTCCGTTAATTTTTATTATAACGATAGTAGCCCCTTTGTTATCACATTTTTGATGAAACGCGGCAGCAGTATTGCCATCTTTACTGGCACGATAAAGTAAATTAAATTTATAAGGAATATTTTTTTCACTGTAATGTAAATTTACTTTCTTATCGATCCAACTGGAAAATATGGCAAAGTGATGAGGTTTAATTAAAACTGAACCGTAAACATTTTTTGACTGCCTTGGTGGTTGTATCTCGATATTTAATTTCTTGTTTGGTACCAAATAAAATGCTAAGGTGGTATTAAACATTTCTTTTGGTAGCAATTCTCTAAAAGGAAGTACTTTTTCAAGAAAATCTTCTGAAGATATATAATGAAATCTAACTAAAGGGATATATCTATGAAGAGTTCTTTCCATGATTGTAGTTTCTTCTTTGTTCCATTTATTGACATCTTTAGGAATAGACGGATTTTGAGCGAAGCTCCATTTAATTAAACTATCCCAAATTTCAATTTCCTCCAAACATAAATCATCCCGTTTCAAAAGTAATTCCAATAAAGGTGCTTTTATACCGATAAACTTATCTGAATTAAACAACCCTTCGGGGTCTTCACAAATCTTTTCAAGATAAAAATTGCATAATTTTGTAAATGACTCGTGTTGATAAATTATTTCAAGAGTACCTACAGGATTTTTTTGTAAAAACTCATGATGTTCTTTAATTAAATATTCTTCAATTCTGGGAATTAGAGTTGAAAGATTAAGTGCGTCAACTGCAATTGACAACTTTAATAATTCAGGTCCCTCTAATTTCCTCAAGTCAATTTTCCCACAATAAATAAATCTAAAGTTCAAAAGAGAAAGCGTTAAATTAGTAACCTTGGTCTATATAATTGTCATACATTATAAATAATTTTTATTTACCTTAAGATAATTTTAAAAATTTGTGGAGAAATATTTGGTAATCTTAAAATAAATTTTCCATCCCTTTTCTCAACATTTTTGTTTGTTAGTTCGTTACGAAGATATTGCGACCTGATACGTAAAATATTTGAAAGTGCATGAAATTCTTTAACGTTTTCATTTTCACCGGCATATATAATGACATCATATCCTTCGTCAGTTTCGAGTAACCTTTCAAAATCATCAGCAGCTTCTTGCCAACATTCTAAGAACATTTTTTTTTTTTTATAGTTAAAAAGTGAAAAAGCAACAAGTTATATAATAATTCGGAAATTGCGCCAAAAATTCATTTAACTAAACTTAGAACGATCAAGTTATGATGTAACACAGCACAGCAGTTCGCAAAAAAGAAAAATGGGTCATTCAATGAGAAAATTTTTGGATTCATTCGGTCACCACAGTTTTTTTGGCGCCGATCATTGCCTTCGATTTTCTATTAAAATAAAATAAAATTCCTTCTTTTTTTTTTTATTTGTAACATCATCAAACTAAATTTACTAATTTGATTATGATGATGAACTCTAACAAACACTAGTAGAAGTTATTTAGAACGGAGGAATTAATTTGGAAAATCGATTCTACTCTAAATAAGTTTTGAATCATAATCTGCACAGCAATATCTCTTTTTCAATGTGCTTAACGTATTAATTCTTTAGTCATTCATTTTTATCCTTGGCCTTTTCAAGTCGAATAAAATATCGAGTTGAATATTCACATTTGATAACGCGTTGTTGAAGCAATATATTTTCTACAAGAATACTTTTGAATAAAAACAGATAAAAATATCTGTTAAATAGCAATTTAAAATTCTCAAATTCGTGGGTTTTTATAACAATTCAAACTTTACCACCTTAGGTAATTTTCATATTAATGCCGGTAGGATTTTCCTAATTGAAGACTTGAAATTCATTCCAAATATCAACCAAATGTAGAAGAAAATGGGGAAAGGATTCAACGCTAAAAGCTTTCAACGGATTTTCAAAACTGGTGATTCCTTATGGTATAGAAGGATTTGGTCTGTGAATTGTACAATATATTTTAATATAGTCTGATAAAGAAAGTGAGATGTTAAGGATTGCTTTAATTTTGGATTTCCCTTTGATGGTTGTTATCAGATTAGCTTGAATTCAAAAAAAAAAATGCAATTGATACATTAAAAAAAATTTCGTGAAGATAAGAAATGAACAAATTCGCTTGCTTAATTTCAGATAAAAGTATAAAATAAGAGGAAAGCGAAGTTCATTCCTCGTTCTGAGGTATTGTTTTAGTTAATGATGGAAGAATTTAGGCAAGACTTCTTGTTATTATTTTTATTTGTTTATGTTTATTCTATTTTTTATTTACTGTTTAGTATAAACTTTCTTTTTCTAATAAAATATAAAATTATTGAAATATTTAACGTTTAAGTTTAATTAAAGTAATAGATTATCAAACAAGTCATAGTTAAAGAAAATTTCGAAATATTAATAGATTAAATTTAAATACCTAATTTAACATTACACATTCCGAGAAAAGGTAGAAGAGGTTTGGCAAAAATTATTTCGAGTTCTTTTATTAGATGGGTCAAATTATAAACTCAATTTAAGAATTAAAAACATTGGTGTATCATACATTAGTTCTAAAAGACTAAAAATAAAATTTAGATTTGAATTTGTTAAAACGTTATTATACATTCGAAAATACTTTGTAATTAGCACGTTCATACAAAAGCTTTAATATAAACTATATAACCAAAAAGTTTAAATGATTTTGTTTTTTAATACGAATTTCAATAGAAGCGTGTGAAAAGTTAAATTACTTTTAATTTAATTTAAATGTAAAATCAAAATTCATCATCAATTCAAATAGTTTTTTTTATAATTCTCTTTTAAATAAGTAAATGAAAGATTAATTTAACCTCTAACAATTACATTTTTAAGATTTAAAACAAGTGATTCCATAATAACGTAATAAAATAATAAAAGTTACATCAAATTTCTTTTACTTTGCTATTTATTGTTAATTAATTATAACAAGTTAAGAATCGTGTAAAATCAAAGGGATGGATATTTCGAATGAATGTTCATGTAATTTACGACACGTCATCAAAAAATTTTTGTTAAAATCAGTTCTACTGGATCAAAAAAACGGAGGCATGTTTTTGTTTGCAAGGATTAATGATATAGCAATAAAAATGATGAAAATTTCTCAAAATCATTTCGTTAAATTTTTTACTTCAAAACTCAGAGACATAACATTTCCAGTTAGTGATTGTATATAATTGATTCGTAAAATCAAATTTACAGTTCTTTTCTCAACTAGTTGTAAAACTTGAAATAATACATAATCGGATATGATGCATGTTATGTTTATTACATTCGTAACACAAGCAATTTTTTTTTTATTTATAAATATTTCACTTTAAATTTCTGCAGAAAGTTGCTCTCTTTCGTACTACTTTCAATTAATTTTATTACTCGTAATTGTAATTATTTTTTTTTTTTTTTTTTTTTTTTTTTTGCAATCACATCAAATAAGATGGAATCCTTTGAAAATTATGAAACAGAAAATTATCCCAAAGATCCACATATTAAATATCAAAAACGTAGTAATGGTGGCACCTTTTATTATGAAGTAATTGAAGTCGGGTTTTATCCTAATGAATGTAAAACGACACGAGGAGACAAGAGAATGAGTCCATATCCAATTCCCACCAATTACAAAATTAAAACTACTTATGGTCGCAGCGCGAAACAAATTATTACATGTTCAATTAATTATGATGAAAATCATAGTCCAATTTTTAAAATTGATTGGATGAAAAAAGATGAAAATTTTCAAGTGATCTCAAAGAAATCGGCAACTGAGGCTACTACTTTATATTTACAGGTAAAATCAATATGTAAATTTACTTTTTATTTTTTTGGATATTTTAACCGTCTTAATCATTTAAAAAATATATATTATAATCTGTAGAAATTATTAGGAGAAGACACGAATACTAAAAAATCTGGGGTTATTGTTTTTGGATTACAATTGTCGTGCCTTAAGAAGTTTAGGGAGCAAAATGAACGGAATGAGAAGGAAGGATAAAAGCATCTAATTATCAAAATTTCAGCAATATATATGTAAATTTAATTTTTTTTTTTTTAATAATCATTGACCTCAAAAATGTTGTTGAATATTATTTTAAGAGAATGTTACCGTTACACTAAAAATTATCATCAATCATGCCCATAACCAATTAATATTTCTTTAATGCATTATTTGTCAGGGTGAAAGAATTCTTTTATTCGTAATATAAAATATCCGTGTACTTTAGTGGACTAATTATATCGTTAGCTTGTTATCACTTATTTCATGAAATTAAACGTAGCTAAGATAGTGTCTGTAGACACCCTTAAAAAAGTTTTCAAAAAGAATTATTGATTAGTGAAATAAATTTTTCATAATCTCAATATTATGTCTATTGTATCTATGATGTAGGTACTTTTGAATTATCATTATCAAAAATGAATGATTGTAACATAAATAAATACATAAGTAACGCCGTAATCTCTTTCTGATCAAAGCCAAACAATCAAATTTTCATCTTTATCTTCTATTCATTTCAAATATTCCATTGTTATCAAATCCATACTCAATATAAATTTCCTAACTTTAACACATACCATTTGTGTTGATGTTACGTTCGAATCATTCTTTGTAACACCATTTGAAGAGCAGCTTTTTGATATTATTTTTATAAATGTTTTAATCCTAAATTTTTCTATATTGTATTGCCTATATTAATGACTTTATATTTATAAAAGCATTAAATAATAATCAAAATTAGGTATTTTTGAAACGAGGACGTAAAGTTTTTTTGGCATTTATTTATTTATTTATTTTTTTAATTAAATAAATATAACGACGAAAGTAAAGTCTTTCCTTTTCAAAAATAAAAAAAAAATAATTGAACATTATGAACTATTTTTTTATTTAATTTTTTTAAAGAATATTGATTAGTCAAAAAATTAATAAATCGTGACGAAATTTTCATCCATATAGGATATTACTCAATCAATGATATGCTCAATACTGGATTCTGTTGAAATTATCCATAAAAAAAATTTGGTTCACTACTAATAGGGTTGGAAAAGTCGCTTGATTATGGATATTGACGATGTAAGAGCCAATTCAATCATGCAAATTTTATTCTAAACTTTTTTAATCCACTAATTCAGTCTTTATACTTTTGTATATGCTAAACATGAAAATTTTGATAATACACTAGAAATTTTATAAAAAGAGTTAAAAAAGCGAATATTTGAATGTCAAATCGGTACTACAGAAATATTACTAAATGTTCTTTGTAGTGTAACATTATTTTTCGATCGACTCGACTGCATTGTTTAAATAAATTTAAATTAGTCCTTAAATGGTTTTTTTATTTATTCTTTTCCTTTCATTTCTGTAAAAAAAAAAAAAAAAAGATGTCTTCAGAATGTTGGCAAGAAGTTATTAATGATTATGAAAAGTTACTTGAAACTGACAAAAGAACTGATGTTATTATATATGCCGGCAAAGGTGAAAGCGTCAAAGAACTGCACGCTCTTTCAAATATTTTATGTATCAGGTCGCAATATTTTTATGATGAATTAACTAAAAAAGATGTTGAGAGAAGGGATGGAAAATTCATTTTAAAAATACCAAATATTTCTCCACATATTTTTAAAATTGCCTTAAGGTAAATAAATTAAATAGCATTTACGACAACTAGCGACAAAATTATAAGTTACTAATAAAACATATACTCCTTTTTGAATTTCAGATTTATTTATTGTGGAAAGATTGACCTGACAAAGTTAGAAGGACCCGAGTTATTAAAGCTGTCAATCGCAGCAGATGAACTTGATCTCCAACCTTTGGTTACCAGAATTGAAGAATATTTAATTAAAGACCATCATGATTTTTTACAAAAAAATCCTATGGAAACTCTTGGAATAATTTATCAACACGAGTCATTTACGAAATTATGCAATTTTTATCTTGAAAAAATCTGTGAAGACCCAGAAATGTTGTTTAATTCTGATAAATTTATCAATATAAAAGCACCTTTATTAGAATTCCTTTTAAAACGGGATGATTTAAGTTTAGATGAAATTGATATTTGGAATAGTTTAATTAAGTGGGGTTTTGCTCAGAACCCGACTATTCCTAAAGATGTCAATAAATGGAGCAACGAAGAAACTACAATCATGGAAAGAACTCTTCATAGGTATATCCCTTTAGTTAGATTTCATCATATGAATTCAGAAGATTTTCTTGAAAAAATACTTCCTTTTAGAGAACTAATGCCGAAGGATCAGGTTATTAACCTATTAGCATTTTATTTGGCACCAAACAAGAAATTAAATATCGAGATACAACCACCAAGACAGTCAAAAAGTTGTTCAACCTTGGTTAAACCTCATCACTTTGCCATATTTTCCAGTTGGATCGATAAGAAAGAAAATTTACATTACAATGAAAAAAAGATTCCCTATCAGTTTAATTTACTTTATCGTAACAGTAGGGATGGTAATACAATTGCAGCATTTCATCAAACATGTGATAACAAAGGGGCTACTATCGTTATAATAAAAATTAACGGAACAGAACAAATTATTGGAGGATATAACCCACTTTATTGGGATCAAAGTAATGGTTATAAGTTAACTTATGATAGTTTTATATTCTCATTCGTAAATAGAACCAACCTTCAAACGGCAAAAGTAGGTTATATCATAGATAGTCATGCTCAAAATGCTATATATTGTAATCCAAGTTACGGTCCAGCATTTGGCGGTGGTTGTGATATTCTTTGTGATAATAATTCTAGTTATGCTAATAACCCATATTCTTATACTAAAATTGATATTCAAACTCCGTTTCAACCAGATGATTATGAGGTATTTCAAGTCAATAAAAAATAAATATATTAAGATGTATAGTCTTTTATAAAATGTATTGACTTTTAAATGTAGTATCAATATTTATGTTTATTACAATAAAAAATATTTATTTTTATTATAATAATTATAAGCTATAATTCTAAATTTATTAAATTCCTGAATTAATAATTTATATTTTAATAGTCATTAACTTAAAATTTTTATTTCTTTATGTTTTCAACGCCAGTTTCGTAATAATCATAATTTACCTAATATTGAAAGTATTAATCTAAATATTTATTACCTACTCTATAACTTTAAATTTATAATACTTATTGATGTATTTCTGATCAAATCAGATTCTCTATCTTAAACTAATAATTTAGTTTAGTAATATAAATAATAAATTTTAATTATGAGTAACAAATTATCAAATTATCTAAACTTTTGATTTGCATATAATAATTATTAAAATATAAATGAAATGATATTAAAATTATATTTAATTCTTTTATGGAATAATTTATTCATCATATGTGCGCGATGCATCGCCTCCTTTTTGTCACTCGTATCACACCCTTTCCCTCCCTTTTTTCATTTTTCATATATATTCTGGAGATAAATTTATTTGTTGAAAAAAAATATTCTTCACCCCCTACGTTAAATGTCACATGTTTTAATTTTGCCCGGAATTACATAATTTTGTCTAGAAGCGATGTATCGCACGTGCGATAAAAAAATTTACTTTTATTTTATATTTATTTATAAATAATTTTGAAATGTAAATAGAAGTTTTTATTAATTAAAATAAATAATTATATGTAAATTATTCAACTAAATTAATTAATCAAGTATTGCCTCAAGTATATTTTATTAATTTAAAATTACAAAAATATAATTAAAAAAAAAAATAAAAAAAAATAAAAAATAAAATAATTAAAATAATAAATTAATAAAATTATAAAATAACATGAGAAAAATAAATAATTAAGTTAAATAATAAAAGTAATAATATTATAAAATGAAAAAGTAATTAGAAAGTATATAAAAATATAAAAAAATAAAAAATTTCAAAAGAAATCTAATATAAATATAATAGAACAATTATACTAAAATAATTTAGTTAAATTAATCTGTAAATAATACTTCAAGCTGATTACATAATCAGAAACTATTTCAAACTAGTTGACTTTTTGTAATCCAGTTGTAGATCATTTTTTTAATAAATTAGATTGTAATTTAAATACTATTTTATATAAAAACTGATTTATTAAAAAAAATTGCAAATTAGAATTTAATTGTTTAAAAAATTTTTTATTTTTTAGAATACAATCTTATATATTAAAAAAATTAATAATTGTTATAAATAAATTGCTAATTTAAATTCAAATCAGATTATACTTTAAATATATAAAATACAATCAGTTAGTATTTTAATTTTTACTTTTGTTTATCATATTTTAAAGACTGAATAAAAATCAACACATATGATGAATTTTATTAGAATAAAACTAATCTTTACTACTGTAACAGGACTATTATAATGTAATTGATCTACATAATGCATTATAAATAGTTATGTAAGTGATATAGTTAATAGGATTGACTAATAGATATATTTAATTTATGTAACACAATAATGTTACAGATCTAAATGTCAGACATATCAGACACATTTGATATATTTGATATACTAACATATTTGATATATTTGATATACTGGACATATTTGATATATTTGATATATTAGATTTACATTAAAAAAGTATATAAAGAAGACTAAATTCTTGACATGAAGGTAACTATTAATTGTTAGATGCAATCTGATCAGTTTAGCAATAACTATGTGCAACCTTTTTTTTTAAAGTAGTGTAAAGCTACTCTTTTCTATTTTGTGATTAATTCTTCTTTTGTATTCCCTTAGTTTAGTATTTTTAGCTTTTAGTTTATTTATTTACCAATAAATCTTTATTTGATTTACTTAAAACATTTTGTGACATTTGTATTTATAATGTAATTCACGTTTAATTTTGACTTAATATATGAAATATATTCAATAGTATATTGAATATATTAGGCAGTATATAGTGGATGAATTATACATTCATCGTAGGTTTGAATATATTTTTCAATATATAACAAAACTTAATTAATTGAGGTGTAAATATACTTTACGGTATATAAAAGAACTAATAACTTACTGAAACAACTATTAGGTTACTACGTAAACTTAAAAGTCACCACTAGAACATCCTGTCTAACTGTTGCAATTCACAAAGATTGCACGTTAACACTACTTTTAAGAATATGACTGGAAAATTTATGTTAAAAATAATAAAATTGATATCTTTCTAAAATTAAAAGAATACTATACAATATCTAGTAGAATGATAATCTAAGCACATAAATCACAAAGTTAAAAAATTTAAGTTTTAATTATCATAAATTATTCTTTTATAATTTCAACTTGAATCTTATAGAAATTTATGGTAATTGTTAAAAGAAATATTAAGATATAACAGTTATAAAATATTGAAAATTTGGAAAATTTTATGTAAAAGAAATAATCATTTATTAGTTGATTTATTTAAAAAAAAATAAATAAAAATAAACTTATTGTATTTTTGAATGATTCAAATTTTGAATTAGAATTAGATCATAAATAAATCTTAATAGATAATTTATTTATTTTTTTGATTTTAAAAATTTAATATTAAAACTTACCTTTATAGAATAGTTCAGAATCTTTAAATTTTAAAACTTATTGAAGATAAACCATATTATTTAAATTAATAATAATGTTTTTTTATTTTTATTTTTAAAAAAATTTACAAATACTTACTAAATCTATTTTAGATTCAAAAAAAAGATGAAGTTAGTTTATTTATGATTTAAAAAATGAAATTGAAGTATATTATATTCAAAGAATTTCAATCATTGTAAAAAAAAGAAAATGACATACTTTTATTACTATTATAATTAAAGATATTATCAGTTTGACTCAGTTTGGTTCATTTTAAAAACTACCAGTTTAGTTTTTAAGTTCAATTGATTTTCAATTTATTATTTAAAATTAAAACTGCAGTTGTACTATAGTTCTAACTTCAGTTAATTACGTATTTAAATTTTTATTAGTTAATTAATACAATCGCAATTTATATTATAAAAAAATCTCTATTTTAAAAAATAAAATGATAAATAAATGCTATTGTTATTTTTATATATGCTTAAATTTAAAATAAATTTAATAATTATTTAAAAAAATGTATCTGTTTGATAAATTTATTTATTATCTTTTATTGATAAAATAGTATTATTAAAAATATTATAAATCAGAAATAATAAGTTCAAATAATTTTATTATTAACTGAATCAGCATTTTATTCTATTTAACTTTTCAAATACAAAAATGTATAAGCTGTATTAGAATTAAAATAATTTCAAACTTTTGTTATAGTATATGATACAACTGAAAATGCTTATTCACTTGGTATACTAGCATTTTGAATGGCAAAAGAATTATGTGTCATTTTTGATAAAATTAGAAATTTGTTTACATATTGATGCTACTAAAATAATGATTCAGACTGTATTAATGGTAAAGCTAAATATCTTACTAATTTTTCTTTTAATAGTTATATTTCATTTTGTTATTGCATAATTAAATTTTCAAAAAATGATCTAGCATTTGTATTTTTTTCTATAATATAATTTGAATTATTTAAATTTTATAATAATTTATAATAAGCATTCTTAAATAAAATTGATTCATTACTTTATTATATTATTCTTTAAATGAAAAAGTAAGTAATTTTAAATTTGAATTAAAAATAATTAGAATAGTTGTAGAGAAATCAAGTATCTTCTAATAATTATCAATTTTTTTGCATATACAATCTGCTATAATGGATTCGTCTAATGTATAATCATTAATATATTTTTTAATATATTGAAAAATTCCTATAAAAGTTAATTTAATATCACTAATAATTAGATACAAACTTGAAGAAAAAATTTTTGTTACTTTATATATTAGTTCTTATAAATAATTATTGATTGTATTTGATTCCATTTATTTTTATTAAGATAAAATGTCTCTAACTATTTGTTATTACAAATAAGAAAATGAAATTCTTTATGCATTTGTTTAAACTTTTTTAACATTAAAAATGTACTATTCTATCATGTAGTAATATCAAAATCAGATTTAAGATAATCCTTTTTATTACCTTACAATAATTGTAAAACATATTACAAAGAATAGTAGAATAACAGATTTTATTTATAAATATTTTAACTTTATCAATAATTTCTATTCTTAATTGTATTCCATGATTAATTACAATATTTAAAATATGTATTATACATCAGTAATATTAAAACACTTTATTATTCCAAATTTTTTTAAATTTAGTTATTATATTTTTATCACAATTATCATTGTTATATTATTATCTATAATAAGAGAAAGAACTTTTCTATTAAGACTTATTTTATCTATTAATTGAAGAAGCTTTTTTTTTTATCCTAATGCCAATATAATGATACTCAAAATGAATTAAATCAAGAAGATAATATTATATATTTCATTCATCATTGATATAATGAATAGTTACTTTCAGATAAGCTTGATTTATAATTAAAATCCAAATATCAATAGTAAGAGATACTTTTGTTAAGGAATTTTAAGTTTATTTATAACTAAAAAATGATAAATTATAAATTTATTAATTATTTGTTTTTGTAAATATTGATGTGATGATAAAATATATTTTTGATCTAGAATATTATATAACTTTTTAAACTAAGAAATTTTTATAATAGAAAATAGCATTTGAGATTCAACAATAAAATCAATAATGGCATTTATATAATTTTTAACTCTTATTGTATTAAATTTATCATTTTAATTTTTAACAAAATGAAGTTATATTTGTTGCTTTATTAAAATATTACATTTATATTCCTTAAATATATAATCTATTAGAGATCATATTGATATTTTAGGATTATACTTTTTTTTTACACAAATTACAAATTATTGCTATAACTTTATTTGTATAATTATATTTTTTATACATAAATTTTCAAAAAGCTAAAGTAGTTTTTCCTTTATTCTTATTAATATTAAATATATTCATGCTATATTCTTTTTATTTTCAGAAATAGATATTCATTTGTATTATCATCAAAATCAAAATTAAAATCAAAGTCTCCTATTTCTTCAAAGTTTATATTGGTATTTTCATTATCTGATATATTGAGTAAAAAAATGTTGATTGAGGATCTAATATTATATGATTAAAATCTAAAATTTTGTGTTTAAATATAATAATTAGTGTTACTTATTAAAAATAATAATTTAACAGCATTGATTCTGATGCTAATTTAACTAATTTTTTTAAAATAAAATTCTTATTACAGTAGCAGTCATAAGTATCCGACCGCCTGAGATCGTCCAAAATTATTATATAACTACCCTTTAAATTTTCCAGAAATATAATATAACACAATACATGATCACCTGTAAATTTATAAGTGTCGATGATACAAAAAAA
>CAJVPP010000837.1:0-25653 GCA_910592005.1 Funneliformis mosseae | reverse complement strand
CTTTATTATCACAAAATCAACAAATTGTCAAAAATAATAATAAATAAAATAAAAATTAATAATAATAATGAAATTTTGAGTAGAGACTTGATAACATGACCACCTTGAGTTGAAGAATTCCACAGTGATAATATAAACTATAAAATAATAAAAAAAATACATATTAATAATCACTTTTTTTAATTTTGTATACTAAGTATGATTTTGCTCTTTTAGATGAATATAGATGCAATATCTTAGATGGATTCATCAGCTTATCATGATGAAGCAGTCAGATGCATGATAAAATTTTCTTTCAGGCTATACAACTTTAATTTTTTAGTTTATATTACTCAGCTAGGTTACTTTTTTAAATTTTAACAAAAAAAATTTATATATAAAAGTTTATTATATATAATTTTATTGGTAAATTAAAGCTTTATTGTATTATTATTATATATAATTTTTTACAGCTTCAAAATGAATATATTGTGAAATTTTTTCTCCAACTTATATTTTTGATAAGTTTAAACTTCATTTCAAAATCTGCTTCTAATCAGTCAAATGATAAATATAGAATCAATATATTTTTAAAATATTTTTATATTTTAATAGGTATAGAGGTTGGAACTGGCTAAAAATTCTTTAACTAGTTAATAACTGGTTAAAATATTTATTAAACAGTTAATTAACTGGTTAAAATTAACTTTAGCCTGTATTATAAATTTGGTTAAAATTAAAACAATATTTTATCAATCATAAAAATTTTAATTTTAGTTAAAAATTAAATTTTGGTCAGATTTAAATTTATCTATTTTAATCAGTTAAAAAAATCTTTAATCAGTTGACATGTTAACCATTTTAACTGGTTAATTAACTAGTTAAAATTAACTAGTTCTAACCTTTAAATAGGTAAACCTTTCTCATCCTTCAAAATTTTAGAATTATAACTTATTTTACATGTATAATAGACATTTTAATAGAGTTAAAATAAATTTGAAATGAATTGTTATTATCATATAATTAGGCTGGCAAAGAAAATTTTTAAATTTTTAAATAAAATTTTAAATTTGATCAGGAGGTTTTCTTTTTATATCACAAATAAAGATAATCTATGTAAATCAGCTTTCTTTTAAACAAATGCTAATTTTATTATAAAAAAATCGTAAACTGATACGGTCAGGTCACAGAATCTAAAAATTTACTTTATATATCTTGTCTTCTTAAAGATTAACCAATCAGATGGTATAATATTTATATATAAACTTTTTATTAATGAAACTAGATTTTTATTCATGACCAGCCAGCAGTCGACCTTAATTTTTAATATTTAAAAGTAATATATATATTTATTTAATATTATAAGTATCTTTATTAAATTTACTAGAATATGTATTATATATGTATATATTATGATATTTTATTAAATTGAAAGTGGCTGTGATGCTTTTTATTTTAGACGAGAATATTCTTTAATTACATTTAGATCTACTATAAATAAATTTTTATTAAATTTATTATTTGAACAAGTTGCTATTTTAAACATTTGCTGATTGTTGTATATACTTGATCAGATGTAAATAATTAGCTAAGATCTATTGAAATGGAATGTAAGGTAAGACCCTGTGTTTTATAAACTGTTAACAAAAATAAGTTTTATAATAAAATTATATTCTAGATGTATGTAAACCTCTAAATAAAAGTAGAATATTTCTCTTGTAATTCATCTTTGAATAATTGTACTATGTATATAAAATGCTATTTGTATACTTAGTTGTTATTTATTTATATCAGTGATTATACTGATAGTTCTATTGCATATATCTTCTTTTATTAATAAATTATTTAGATATATAACTTGTGTACCTTATTGAAGTCTAACTGTTGGTGGCATATTTGTTTTTATTTCAAATTTTATTTGAATAAGTTCTGGTGATACTTGTTTACCTTCTATAAAATCTTTAGCTTTAGTTAATAAATATTTTTCATTATTAATTGGAATTATGTTGCAAATTGTGTTATTAATTTATTTTAATATTTCACAATATCCAACAATATATGTTGTTATTAATAATGAATCTGAAGATTGATTATTATTATAATTTGTAGCTTCTCTATAGTTTTGTCTAGGTTGCATTTAATATTTTTCTAAATCTAATTTCTTTTAACATTTTATAAAATTTATTATCTTCATTATATCTTTGAGATTTATACAAAAATAAAGAATGAAATAATTGCCATACTGATGAATAAAATACAGCTTTACTACTTACTGGTAAAAATTGTATCAAATCACCTGCAACTTTTACACAGATACCTTCAAATACTATATTAAAATTGTGAATTCTAGCAAATAAATCAAAAATTAAATTAAATAATAAAGCAGAAACTATTGGTATTTCATCTATAATTAATACTTGAATTTTCTGTAAATTTATTTTTAAATTCAAGATTATAAAAAGCTAATAATTGATAGCCTAATTCTGTTTGTACTATTCTAAGTATAGAATGAATAGTAAATCCTTCAACATTTTGTGCAGCTATCCCTGTTGATGCTATTAAAGGATAAGTTTTTCTTTCTATTTTTATGCAAACAATAATTAATTTTGTTAAATATGATTTTTCAGTTCCACTGGATTCTGTAATAAAGAAAATAGATATTTTTAGATTGTGATATAGTCTAAGAGTAGATATATTGTATTATATACAATGTATTATTCTTCTGGTAGATTTAACATTACATTTGACAAAAATGTTGATGATATTAATTTTAAATTATCTAATTATTTGATAAGAATTTTGATATTTGTAGAGTGATTTTACTTTCAAAATTTTTTAATATATTAGTTATGATTGTGTTAAATTGATTTTGTAAGAATATCTATTTTCTCCTACTATTATATTTATTGAATTTTGAATTGAATTCTGAAAATCTGAATATAATTAAAATATTTTTCTTGATAAGATGTAAAATTATCAAGTAATTCATCTTCTGATCTACAAAGTATTATAAGAAGTAATTGTTGATAAAAATATAGTTCTCTATTCTGAATTTTAAGTTGTCTATAATGTATAATTTATGGAGATGTTCTCTTAACAATACAATAGTTTAAATCTTCTTTGTAAATTTCATTATTTAAAGGTTTTTTGATTGATAATATATAATTTTTAAAATAATTAGAATAAGTTATATTATCAAATAGTTTATCATGTGAATGTGCAAAGTATTTTTCAATTGTGTCTTTCCAATATGGATCATTATTATCTTCTAATATTATTGATATTGGTCTTATTATACGTGAACGAGTTATTAGTAGTTCAGTAGGTTGGTATTTTACTTTTACTAATGATTTGCATATTGTTTTACTAAGTAATAAAAATATACACACCATTGAGCTTAATTATTGAGCAATTATATGCTCGTAATACTTATTATTTTCTGATATATTAAATATATATGAAGATTCTGATTTGACAACATATTTGATTAAATATTTACCAAGATTTTTAGTACTCACATATTGTATATTCATATGAGCATTTTATAATAAAAGTGTAGGTGAATGGTAAGGAACTACCTATTAATCCTTTTCAGTTATACATTGATATATATATCTAAATTCTTTAGTATTATAATACGTATTTGAAGAATATGGTAGAGAAAAGTTTTTTTTATATGTTTGATCTGGAGATGTCAGTCTGCCACACTTTTTAGAATTATATGTATGAATTTAATATGTTAATACTAATTGCTAAAGTTCTGATTCAAAGTTTTGACCTGATAAATCAGATCTAATTAGATTTTCTGATATTATTTCTGTTATACTTTTTTTAACCCAAAGTATTGAATGAGTATGTGATGCTTCTCTATTTTGAAATTCTACATATTCAAAAAATGATTAAGATGATTCCAATTGCTATTTACAGGATTTTTACAAATATGATTCCAAATTTCTTTTTTGCAATGTATAAAATGTAGAGTTATATCTAATGGTCTATTTGTCAGTATTGTATTTTTATTATTTGTTGATTTTAATATTTTTATTAAATAAGTCTATTTAGATTCTGCTGCTATTAAGGTTATAAAAAGTGATGGTAATTTATATTCTTTTATTATAGCATTTACATGTAAAAGTTTTTTATTAAAATATGTATCTTCTATTCGTATAAATAATAATAATATAGTTATTTTTATTTTATCAATCATATATTTTTCTGAATATATACTATATAAAATAAGTTCAAAAGCTATTGATAGATAATATATTTTATCTGATTCTTTTTGACTCTAAAGATGCATTATATTTTGATAATTTTGTAGCTTTTCTAATCTTAAGTATGAGTAGTATGATCAAGTAAGAATGTAAATAAAATCTTGAATTAATACTTAATAGATGATATTTTATATATTTTCTGTATGTTTCTATTTTTATTGAATCATCTTCAGAAGTGATTACATTTTGATCAGAAAAGTGACCATTTTCATCATGAAATAGATTTGAAAATAATAATAGTTTAAGATTTGGATTATCAAAAGAAAGTAGTAATATTGTTGTTGATGTTTATACAAAACCAGCTATTAGATAAGTGTAATAAAATTTTCATTATGTATTTCTGTTGGAAAATTTTTTGATGATAAAATAATATCTCCTTCTTAAAAAGATGGAATATTTGTATTAGAAGATAAATGAGCTGTTGTAGGAAATAGATTCAAATATGTTTCTATAAGAAAGGATGATGTTAAAAGTAATCTAGTAAAAGATTTTAAATATCTATTATATTGTTTAAGCCAATTTGCGGTAGCATATAATTCTGGAGTAAGTCACGAGAAATTTTCATTGTTATTATAATTTTTTGGATTAATTAAAAATGCTTTTAATATTCCAGAGTATAATTTTAATACATGTATATTTTTTGAAAATTCTATATTTCCTACTAAAGTATGATATTCTGTATCTTTATTTGCATTTAGATTTTTATCAAGAGAATAGTATAAGAATACTGGAAAAAGAAATTGTCTTTGAGTAATTAGTATAGCTTCAATTATTTTAGGTATAGAATAAAGTTATAGGCATAGATAAATCTTTTTATTATTTTTACAACTTTTACATATATATACAATACATGATGAATCATTATCTTTTATATATACATTAATATGGTAAAAGTTTATTTTAAGTGGGTATATATAGTTTTTATTATATAGAATCTATTTAGCTTTAGTAGAATATAGTAATTTTGTATAATATGTATAAGGTAAGCAAATGTGTTAATATAAAATTGTATTTTAAAAGTATATGTAAAGTTTACGTAAATGTTGAGATAGTTTTTATAAGGTAATAAATTAATATTTAAGTTTGATAATTTTTGGTTAATTTGTGAAAAATGTAAATTAGAATTTGATATTACATTTGAATTATATAAACTTTCATTATTATAAGAATTAACTTGAAAGTTATTAGTAGAATTTTATGAGAAATATAAAGATTCTTGTGAATAATATTCAAAAAATAAAATCTATAGATTTTTAGTTTATTTTTTAATAATCAGAAATAATCAGAATAATTTTTATATTTGTAAAAGTTTATTAATTAATGTTATTTATAATATTTTAAAATTATTACATATTTAAGGCTTTTTTATATTAAATTTTATTTAAATATATTTAACTTAATTTAGTTAGATTTTTTTTAATTTGATATGATTAATAATATTTAATTAATAATAATAAAAGATAAAAGATTAATAATCATTAATAATCGATCAATAAATAGATACAATATTTAAAAATATCAGTATTTTTATAAATATAATAGTTGTTATAAATATTATTACTAATAATAGATAACATAAATTTATTTTAAACTAAATAAAACATTTAATTTATTATTTTATACTATCTATTTGATTTTCTTTTCTTTGATTTTCTTTTTGCACTTAAACTTTTTGCTAATATATTATCATCATTATTATTGATTTTATCTTCATTATTATTATATATCATCTTCAATATTTTCTTCATTATTATCAAAAATTTCATTATTATTATTAATTTTTATTTTATTTATTATTATTTTTGACAATTTGTTGATTTTGTGATAATAAAGATTTTGAGATATTCAAAATTTTTGTTGTGAATGCTTTATGTTTATTTTTAGGATTTAGTACTGATGAATTAGTTACTATTAGTGATTGAGTAGTCATATTTTGTTGTATAAGATTAATTCTTTTTTCAATAGCAGATTTGGATGAAGAAAAACTTATTGTTGTTTGAGAATCTGTTTTTTTCATAGAACTGTCATAGAATTATCTGTTTCTATTTTCGTAGCTATAAATTGAAATTCTAATATTTCATAATATAGTTGTTTTTCTATAATAAAAAGTATCTTTATTGCATGAATTATAGAATTTTCTTTGCTTTTGTTAAGGCATTTTTAAACCTTCTATCTGAAAGATGAGTTAAATTTACCAAAAATGATGTAAATTGTTCTTTTGATAAATATAGTTTACTTGAATCTGTAAATTGTAACCAGTTTCTTATAATTGTGTATAATTTATAGTTTTCTCAAGAAGATGCATAGTTAGTTTCATTATAGGAATACATTCTTTATCAAGAGGAATATGCATACTTATTATAATGGTAATATTAATTGAACCATCTTATATGATTAAAAAATTTTCTGATATTAAGTACATATTTTTTTCTTTAAATGATGTTACTTCAAAACTATAATTCAAGTCAGAATCAGAATTATTTTACGAGGTTAAATAATTATAATATTTGTATATTTGAAATCCTTTATCATTATCAATTCAAGAGATTACTATACCTTTTGGTAAGGTACCATTACTGATACTTTCATCAAATACGGCAAGAATATATATAATAGTAGAGATATTTACAATCATTTTTTTTATTTATTATAAAAAAAAATGAAAATGAAAAATTTATGAATCAACAATAACTTGTTTTATATGTTTTATTTTATTATTAAATTATAAAAATTTTATTAGATTTTGATCAGTTGGCTAAGAACTGAATAGAATTGTCAAAACAGAACTGATCAGCTCATCACTGTGACAAAGATAAGTCATCAATATTTTTTTCATTTTTTTTTTTTTTCTCTATGTATTATTAATTATTATTTTTTTTAATAATTTAATATTTATTTTTTCCTTTATTTTAGGTTTCAATCGGTGTCTCTGTTTAGGCTAAGAACTGAATGGAACCTTTAAGCAAAACTGACTGGCTTGTCATTATGGTGAAGATAAGCCGATGATTTTTAATTTTTTTTTTTTCTCTGTGTTATTATTAATTATTATTTTTTTTTAATAATTTAATGTTATTTTCTTAATTTTTAGGAGAACTGTTAAAATGGAATTTTTTTGACTGACTCATCACTGCGATGAAGGTAAGCTGATGATTTTTTATTTTTTTCCTTTTTTTTATTTAATAATCATTTTATTTATTTGTGTTTTTTATCTAGTTAGGTTCGATCAGTTCCTTCACTTTTTGCTAAGAATTGGATGGAACCTTTGAACAGAACTGACTGGTTTGTCATTATGACGAAGGTAAGCTGACTAATATATATTTTTTTTCTTATTTTGGTAATTATCTTGCCTTTTTTTTAGGTTCGATTGGTTGGCTAAAAACCGGACAGAACCTTTGAATGGAACTGACTGGCTCGTCATCACGGCAAAGGTAAGCTGACTAATTTTTTTTAATATATATATATATTTCTTATTTTGGTAATTATCTTGCCTTTTTAGATTCGATCGGTTGGCTAAGAACCAGACGGAACTTTTGAACGGAACTGACCATCTCGTCATTGTGGCTAAAGTGAGCTGACTAATTCTTTTGATTTATTGTTTTATTTTATTTTCTTATTTTGTAATTAATTTGATTACTAATTTATTTATTTTATTTGATTTAGGCAGTTTTAGGTTGGATCAAGATCAGATCATCCCTTTGGCTGAAATTATCAGATGAAACAGGATTTTCGTTACCGCTGTATATGTTTTCTGACGAATTCTTTCATTTATTTTAAATTAGTAATCGTAATCATTCAGTCCCAATTTTTTTTTTTAAAAATATCATATATAAACAACCGTTGTTTCTATCAATATTGATATTGATATTGATATCAATATAAATAAAAACGGCCCCATAGTTCTTGCATGAAGCTAACCAAATTTATACCTATTACTTCCTTTTTGGGAATGGCCATAGATTAAATAGAATCACCTGACACCAACATCTATATGGCATGAACTGTATATAGTGTTAAATTTTTCATTAATAAACTCCGGCTCTCTGGGTCGATTTTAAATTTCAATGTTACGTGAACCGAAAAAATCGAAGTTGCATGGCCTTATTATTGTTTCTATTGTTTATTACTAAAAATTCTACCCGACAATGCCCCGGGTTTCAGGGACAATAAGTCTCCGGTATATTAAAAATCGCGATTAATATTAAGCACTATTATCTTTTTTATTTCTATCTTTTTCAATTATTAATAATTAAAAATAAATAAAACTAAACAAAAAAAAATGAAATTAAAAAATAATAAAAAAAAAGAATGGGGGAGGGGGACGAATAAAAAAAAATATATATATAATAAAATTAAAAAATTATAAATTAAAGAGGAATAAATAGAGGAAAAAAAAAATAAAACGATCGGGAGATAAAATAAAATTAAAAAAAAATAATAAATAAAAAAAAAAGAACGAGGGAGGGAGAGAGGAGACGAATAAAAAAAAAATAATAAATAACAAATAAATTAAAAAAAAAAAGAACTGGGGAGACGAATAAAAATAAAAAAAAAAATAAAAAGATCGGGGTGGGGAATAAAAAAATATAATAAAAAAAAAATTAAATTAAAAAAGATAAAAAACAATGACAAATTATTCAAATAAAAGAATATTTATACATTATAATAGAACCAATTTTAAATTCTACACATTTTTATGTTTAAAAACTTATTTACGTAATAATATGCATGTTACGCAAATTACGAATCAAAAAAGTTTCTAATGTCGTTCATTTTGTCTAGAAATTTTGGCGGTCTAATTGCTTGCTTTGTTAATAAGATCATATATCATATAATAAAATGAATCAAAAATCTCATTTTGTTTGGAAGGTCCCGTAACCTTGATTTTAATAGCTTAGCTCCCATATGCTTTGAAATTTTTTTTTTTTTTTAAAAAAACAGCCTAATTAAATTTTTTTGCTTGTGTTACTATACAATGTATAATAAATGTCGACTTAAATATAAAAAAATCGGAATATGGGCTCTTTTGCAGTAGAAAGGGAGAAGATTGACAAAGAAATTTTTTTTTCGGAATTACATCTTTCAAACTTATCTATTTAAGTGACAATTTTTATGACCAATGAGTATTACAAAAACATGTCGCTCAAATTGGAATTCTATAATTAAATTAGAAAACCGAAGAAATTCTTAAAAGATCAAAAATGTCAATCACAGAATATGAAGAATTCCATGAAAAAAAGGAGCTGTTTCAAAGTCTGAAATTTTTTTTTTAATAAATACCGTGAGTCGAAAATTTCATATTTTCATCAAAAAACAAAATGACACTTAAAATTACTGATACTGAAAATTCTTTTGATCCAACTCCAAATTTAAAATCCAGCCCTATACCGATAATTTTTATTACTTTTAGTAGTTCCAAAAACCCATTTAGTAGAAAGTGCCATTGTGGAAATGAATATTCTTCGACACGCTTGTTTAACCAAGCATATTGTAAAAAGTGTTTAAACGATTATGCTGGTCATATAACTGATAAGGAATAATACTTACTTGGATGTACTTATTGTTAGAAATAACGCCCAATGTTATGAACATATAGCTACTAGGAATGCAGATTTTTGCACGCAAAACATTCAAGAATGGTGTGAATGTTGTTCTGATATTTTATATTTTAAACAAGTGTACGTAGAAAGTTCCAATTATTTGGTTGAAAATGAATTAAAAATATTGGAACGTAACAGGGATTGTAAATTATGTGGACGATTAATTTATCATAAGAAAAGCTCATTTGTTCTGAATACTTTCAAGATATGCGCACATTGTTATAAAATTTCTTCCGGTCAGGCAAAATCATGTTTAACTAAGAAACCTATTCCAATACTATATTTACCGTGGTGGGATATTAGTAACTTTAATTGTAGAGTCTGTAAAAAGTCCCTCGAATTTATGTCTAATTGTCAGAAATGGTGTTCATTTTGCCATATAATTTATGATGGATGTAAATATTGTTTAACAACAAATATAATATTTGGAATTTCTGATCAATCTCAATGCAAAAAATGTAAAAGAACATTATTTAATCAGAATGATACAACACTTATAGGCTCTGGGAATCAAGATATAGATGAATTCATTCACAATACTAAATACAAACTTAAAGTTATGCCAGATAATCTGATTACGAATTATATGAAAGATTCAGATCCTTTAAGCATTTATAAATTATTTACAGAAATATTTGTTCTTTCACGTTCGATAATTAAATGGATCCCACATTCTCAATTCACAAATTTAGAAAAAATAGCAGTAGGTGGATTTGGCACGATTTATAAAGCAAACTATTTAGACGGCATACCTAAATATCGTAATAAAAATATAATTGATAAGAAAGAACATACCGTGGTGATAAAAAGGTTTTCCAATTCAAATGATATTAGCAAATATTTCATAAATGAGGTAATTATTTAATATTTCCAAATCTGAAATGCAATTTAGTAAATAATCAAATTTTGTTAATTTTAGTTAAGTTCGCATCATCACTGTTGTTCAGATCAAAATGTTGTTCGTGTTATGAAATGTCACTGTATTACAAAAGACCCTGTGTCAAATGATTATATGTTAGTAATGAATTATGCTTCTGGAGGTGATTTACATAATTATCTACAAAGGAATTTTACAGAATTAACTTGGAATAAAAAAAATTCAAAAAAAACATTAAATATATTATGGCAAATTTTATATGGGTAAATATATATATTTTTTTTAATGATGAGAGCTTTGCTATTAAGATATAATCCGTAATATATTAATGACATACCGCTCAACATTGTAATACTAATTAATTTTTTTTAATAAGACTCGAAACTGTTCACAATAAAAACATTACACATCGCGATATTCATTGTGGTAATTTATTATTTGTCAAATCATATGTGTCAATATATCAATGGCAAATTGGAGATTTAGGATTATCACAACCTGCAAATAGCACATCAAATAATGAAATATATGGAGTAGTTCCCTATATTGCACCAGAAATATTTAATGGTGCTTCATTTTCAAAAGCTTCTGATATTTATAGCATAGCAATGATTATGTGGGAATTTACAACAGGTTGTAAGCCTTTTGCTAATGTTGAACATGATCATAAACTTATTTATGAAGTCATTGATGGAAAACGACCTGAAATTACAGAAGACACTCCTGAATGTTATGCTAATTTAATGAAACGATGTTGGGATTCTGATCCTTCAAAAAGACCCTCCATAATAGAAGTTCGTAGGACTGTTGGTAATTGGTTTCATAAAAAAACAAATAGTGATCAGTTTAATCAAGAAGATATAAAACGGTCAGATCTAATAAAATTAGAAAAACTTGGTCCTAAATTTGCTATAATACATCCTAAAGCAATTTTTACAAGTAGATCATTAGTTTCTTTAATTTCTTGGTCTTGTTCCAAAAGTTCATCTATGAATTTGAAGCAAGGTATGTATTATTTTCACATAAATATATTTTTCGATTAACGCATTAGATAATAAATTCTTATATTTTCCCATTGCTCAGGATATATTTCGAAAGAAAATGAATTTGATATAGATGATCATAGGTATTGCAATTTACTGTACTGTTTCTAGAGAAAAGTTTACTTTATGATAATTATATGTCGACTCCTATTTTAGTTGTCAGTCTTCCAATACTCAGTTTCCAGATGCAATTTATGCTGAACCGTCGTTAATTGCACATAGTAAGTAACATTTTTAGATATGTAAACTTGATAGCCCTTATAAGAGGATCGAATAATGAAGGCATCTCACTATATTTTCTTTGAATTTGATTTAGAATATGTTTTAAAAGAAAATGAATTCGATATTACAAGGTATTGTAATAATATAATAATAAATTTGTCAAACTATTTAAAATATAAATTATCAAATTTTTCACATAACTTTTATTAACATTTTAGCACACATACAATAAATAAAAATTTAACAACTCAAAGGTCTTCTGAAAATCCAAGAAAACGTAACTTTAAAGAATTAGAAGCTAACACTCAAGTTAACAGCAAGTTAATATTATAATCAATGTTTATTACAATATATAAATCAAATAACGACTTTATAATAATTTATTAAAACTGCTGAAATTAGTAAAGATGCAGAAAGATTAATTATAAAAATGATGAATTAATAATATGCAAACAGTCGGTTCACACGAAAATTTCTCGTACAACAGGTAATTATAAAATCAAAAACAAAAATTATTAATTGTTATTACAATTTATTCGTATTCATTTATTCGAAAAAAAAAAAATATCTTAAATCCTGTTTTCTATTTAAATAATATCAAAGTGTTAATTAAGTAGCTTTTAATACAATTGAAACAACTATTTGATACCCTTTACTTGAGTGCTTTATGCAAAATATACAATAAATTTTATTAAACAGTTTTTTTATTGATATAAATAAAAACTATAAATATTTGTATTAAAATTATAAATTTTTTAAATTTTAAAAAATCTATGAATTATAATTTCTAAAACTTTAACCAAGCTAAACATATATAATAGTTTTCGGTTATATTAATAAATATATAAAAAAATATATATATTATAAAGTAAACAAAAAGATTTGTAAAAAATGTAAATAACAAAACCTTTTAAATAAAAAAGTGAAATACTATTTTAACAAGCGAAAAAAAAAATATTTCATTTTCGTTACGCAATATGAAAAATATTGATGATCTACATGTCAAATGATTGATAACACCAACAGATGCAATACAACTTGATATACAAATAACTGCAGGATAAAAAGATAAATTAAGCATGTCAAGCTATGACATTTAAATTTACAATTAACTTGGTAAATGCAAAAGGACAAATTATTTTTCTTGTCGCAGTTGCATCAACAAGGAGTGTCACATTCGTGGACGAATTTTTCGGTAGTGAAAAACCTACTTAACGTCAACATTTGCGCCACAATTAATTGATTTAACCAAATAGATTTTAAAGTTTTCTTTTCCAGGTTAGTTAAATCTTGATAATTCTGGTGGAATACTGACTAGCACAGAAATAAGATGATTGGAATAAAAAAAATTATTTGGGAGCTAAGCTATTAAAATCACCTTATGGGATAAGAGATTAATTTTAAGTAAATGACTCAAAAAATGTTGTCAGTGTAAACATTTTCAACTAATAATTAATTGTTCTAATTTTAAATATTGTTACAATTAAAAGTAATTCCGGCCGAAATCTTCATAATTTCGCTTGAAAATCGTTCTTGATAATTACAGTTAGTCCCTTTGATGATCATTTACCAGGATGTCACGGTGCTAGGATGTTAGGATGCCAGGATGCCACAGCACCAGTTTGTCAAGGTGCCAGTATGACAAATGGTCAAAATGCCAGGCTGGCTTAATTAAAATTCTTTTATATATACGAGCCAAAAATCCTAAAACAGCTCAATATCCTATGCCCGACTTTACCATATTTCTTTGAAAACATTCTCTTCGTAATCTTCCCTTTACACGCGATAATTTCGATTTTTCGCTCTTTTAATTTAATTTCGCATTTTGTAACAATGTTTATTATTTTATTTTTAATTTCCGATTTTATTAGTATTTTATTATTCAATTTTTATGTAACAGTTTCTTAATTTAGAATTTGGCATTTACTTAGTTTAATATATTGATATAACGGAAGTGTAGAGCGCCGTCGTTGAGGCAACACTGATTAATTAGATAATATTAAATAATTATTTGTCAATATTACTTCATTTTTATTCAATAAAAACCTTCTGCTTACATTACAAATTGTTTATAATTACATAAACGAAAGAACTGAATACAAAAATATTGAGTTGAATTAATTAATAAGACGATACTAAAATTGTAATATTTAAAATTTTTTGCTATTAAAAAATACATAAAATTTTATTATTAAAATCACATTAGAAAAATAATTTTGAAATTTAAATAAAGCGTAAAATTATTCATCGCACCGTTCGATGCATCGTCTTTAGGCAAAATTATATAATGCCAGCCAAAATTAAAACATGTGATATTTAACGCAGGGCGTGAAAGAATAAATTTTTTAACTAAAAAAAAAAATTCTGTCCCAGAATACTGTATATATGAAAAATGAAGAAAGGAGGGGAATGACACGGTGACAAAAGAGAGGCGATGATATCGCACGGTGCGATGAATAAATTATTTTTAAATAAAATATTTTATAAAAATGATTTCTAATGAAAAATTGATTTTAAAAAAAGTGAAATTGTATTTTGCGCACCCTGCACAAAATGCACCCCCCATATTTATATATGTTGAAGCGGAGTTAGTATTAGGTTAGGTTAGGGTTAGGGTTATTTTTCACAACGCATCACACCCCTAAGTGTTTCATTTTTACGGTTTATTCTGGGGACTTATAATTTTTTTTTATAGAAAATTTTTATTTGTCACCTATTATTTAATACACCCTACATTTTGTGCAGATGCGTAGAAAATAAAGACTCTTAAAAAAATTATTTTAATTAATTTTTCATTATATTTTTTTTTTAAAGAAAAAAATAAACTATTTTTCAATAAAAAATTTTTACTGGAAATACCTCCAGACTCCCATTCAAACATCCATCCAAATTATTAATAAATATTTTAATTAAAGTTAAAACATTTTAAACAGGTCCGAAACTTTTGAACTTTTTGATCATTTCCAAAATCGAATTTGAAATTTTGACGGCCTAATTAATAAGATAATGAATCAAAATCTCATTTGGAGGGGTCTCGTAATTTCCATTAGTTATTATTTAATTTTTTTTTTTTTGCCACCTTTTGATTCTAACCTTTATCTAATTTTTCCAGTAACCGATATATGGGGGGCAGTCAATAGAAAAGGGGGAAATCTACAAATTTCGAGTAATTTTAGTTATTAAGCTAGTTTTGTTCACATGACCATGATCAGCAAAGTGAACCAGTAAAATATTTTTGACTAAAAAGTGGATTTCCCCCTTTTTCTACTGACCGCCTCCCATATCTGAAATTCCATGATGTTACGTTGCAATTTTCGCTCTTGGCTTATACAAAGATATTGAAAAGTACTCGCATTTTAATTTTATCACATCACCAGAATCGTTAAACATTAATCTGATATAGAATTAATGAATGGTATTAGTCGTTAGTTATGGTTCTTGGAAAAGTTGTGACTCTACCACGTTTGTTTCATGTTTATTCATAGGTACGTTGGATTCGTTGAATGAAGTGGAAAGGATTTAAAAGGAGGAATAACAATGAGATATTCTTGAATTTGGAGAAAAATTTTCAAATAAAAAAAATTTAATTTCGGAACGGCCAAGACTTAAAAAAAAAATAGTAAAAGCTGTTGCGATCACTTTTTATCAAGAGTACTAAATTTATCTCACGTGTTGGAAGTTTGTTAGAATAATTTAAAAAGAGTGTCTCCACTGCTGGATCACGGCAGAGAGAAAAGAAATTTTCTTTTTGAAGCATTTCCAAATTCTGGTCATAATTGATTACATTTTGGCTAGGTCGATATTCAGTCTGATACATAAATGAATTAGTTTTTTATTGATTATTTTCGAGATTTGTACTGCGCAACAACGAAAGAAATTCCTAAGCAGAATGTTTGTGGCTTATTCGAATGTGGCTTATAGAAAAAAATATTTTCAAATAGCTAAGCCAGCATGTTAAAGATTTATTTTCTTCTTCTTGCAGAAATTAGGAAATTGAATAATGTCACAATATACGATAGTAGTATTACAACATGACCAACCACCAAATAACTGGCCATCATTTTACCCAATAATTTATCATAATCTTGAAGATTTCCCAGTAAGAGACAAAACGTTATTGAAAAGAAGTTATATTCTATTCAAACGTACGTTGAATTTTGTGTGATTGCATAAAGAAAGTTTATGATAATAATAATTTGATTATATCATTTAGTATACGTTATAGGATTATTTGTAGATTTATGTGTTGATGTAACAGTTATGATGATGACAGATAGTGCTTCAAGTAGTGAATTAATGGATAGTTTCATCCCCCTGATAACTATCCTATTTGGTGATTTCTTTGGTAGACATTTAAGCCTTTATCTTGCTATCAAGTAAGCAAACGAACGCTCGATTGCCTTTGGTCTCTGCATCTATTCAATACGTACATTAATCGTCTTGTTTTTTTTTTTTATTTTTTTTTTTTTAAAAAACGAATTGGTTAGATTTGATGATGAATCATGTTTTAGATATTTCTTTTTTGGAGAAACAATCGTTATCTTGTTTTATGTAATTATAAGCATGCTGGGAGGAGGTTATGTTGGAACAATTCCGACGATCCTTTATTACTATCAAAATGAATTACATGTTCTCAGTGTTTTAAACATTATAACTTTATTCTTGGTGTTAGTGCTAACAATTTTTCACATTTTTTTCACGGCTCAAGTGAGTGTTTTCAAATTTTGAATATTATTTCTTTATAGATATTAATGTTTCCGTTCTATTATTATAGGTTTATATACTTTTTAAGAGCAAACATTATACTTTATATCCAAGGCTTTAATACTGATATTAAAAGTAGGTATATTGACATGATAATTTATGCATGATTTTCGAAATTTTTTTAATTTATGTACCTTACCTTACTGATTTACCATCTTGGTCAGATGTGCCAACTTGGTCAACAAGACATTTTGAATAACACCTATTGAAAAAAATTTTTTTCTAATAATGCGCCACTAAATTTAATTTTAAGAAAATCCACTACATATCATTCTAATAATAAAAAAAACAAACGATTTTTGTTCTACAGTTCTTTAATATTCAGACCCACTTTTTACTTGATTGGAATTATTAAAATTGAAGAGAATACACCTTATTTAAATAATTTGAGTACGCACGATACGCATCTTACTGAAAAAAATAAAATTAGGATATCAAATTTCAAATAATTTATTTAAAAATTTCCTAATAATTGATTAACAGTTAAAGAAAAACGAACTTTAAATATCATTTGACCATTATTTTCTAACTGGTTTATAGCATTAGAAATATCGTAAAATGTTCGGCTTTCATTTTCTTTTAGTCCATAACCATTCTTAGTTTTTATCTCTCGTTGCTCTAAGGCATAGAGAAAAATATCCTTTTTCCTTCTTTTTAATTGGCTCACAGACCCTTCATCATGCTTTCATGAAGCTATCAGTTCTTGTAAATATTTAATCGAGTTATATTTATATGTTAGTTTTTTATGTGCAATACATGTACTGTACATTGCTTATTATAAGCGTTAAGAACTGTTAAATTTTATTAAATTCTATATTAATAATTAATTCTCTTTAAAAGAGATGCTAATCTTTGGGCAATAACAAATTTGCTTTGACTTGTTAGAATGCTTTTTTGTCATAAACGAAGTTGGACTATAAATATTTATTTAAAACAATAACAAATCTTTTTTTATAAGCATATTATACTAATTATTGAGAATTTATCAGAAAATAAAGGTTCAATATTTATATTTAAATTAGTATCTAACTAAAAATTTACATATTGGTCCTTAATCAAAATTATACAATCATTTACAATAACTAGAAGAACATAAAACAGCAAAAGAAGTATTAAATAAAGTATTATATATTTTTAATACAAAACAATTAATTTGAAATCTATGAAAAAATTTATCATGAAAAAAAACATCCTAAAACTATACCAGAATAAAAGTTTGCATTTATAATTGATGATTTATAACATATCATAAGTCACACATAATACGATATTAATATAAATAGCATTTAAGGACTACATTATTAATATTTAATTTATAGAGTCCAATTTTAATTAATACATAAGTAGGCTAACAATGTCTAAAGTCTCATTAACTTGATTCATTTTTAACGAACTTTATGAAGTAATAATTATAAATGCTACTTTAAATATGTTAATAAAGTCAATGATAAATTAGTTCGAATTTTCTGAAACTATGCAATTATGATAGCAAGGTAACATCAGGCTACAAGTCCCTGTATGCTAATATATTTTCTCAATTTATTTAATGATAAATTGATGATAGTTCACCAAATGTTGAAAATTTATTTTTACTATTTTGCGCTGAACAAACGAAATTCAATTTTTGGTTAGTTTAGTTGCTATAGCATAGTGGTATGTTTTGCTCAATTCTATTTATTCGCATCGGGCGCAGCAAACATATTAATTAAATTTTTTTTTTTTTTGATAATCATGGCGGTGGTGGCTGATCATCCAGTTTGGTAACCGGGTCGGGCCAGATTTGAATTAAATCAGGCAGATCTTTTAGATTTTATCGGTTCCGAGCTTTTGGATCCTCAACTTTTGTAGTAAGTATAACTACCCGTATAACTAAGGCGGAGGTAACAAATCTATGTGGCTTCGAAATCTCTGATCCGAAAGATAAACTTTTTTTCGTTCTTATTCATCTCGTTATATAATCTAAGTTATATATTGTCAATCTCATTCTCATATCTGTTTCTCAACTTTCACATTATTCATTTTCTATACTTTCTCAATTCGCAGTTCTCTGTAATAAAAGATAAGACCAAAAATGTCTCGGAATCACATAAACTTAAACGTCAATGATTCCGTATCTAATTCACATCAGAATTCCATTTCAACTTCACCACAAAATAGTAAACCAATATCTAACGTGGCAATATCACCACAAACAAAATATGTTTTAACATATAGTCAAGAAGATAAATCCTTTCTCGGATGGCATGCTAATACAATTTCAGAACCATTCGATCTTCGTATAGATACCGAGTCATCTAAATGGGGCGGTATTAGTGATTTCAAGGTTTCTGATAACAAGATCATTTTGTATAATTATAATGGTTTAGGTAAGATTTAAATTTAATATATTACTTCTTAAACGAATACAAATTTAGCGCTAATTTATTATACTTTCGTGATTAGCAAAATTTCACGATTTGAGGAATAATAAAGATTTTGAAATTCAAGATGAATATTGTGAATACAGTCATACACATTTTATTAAAAACGGGAATATCTTTACATTTAAGTGCAATAGTAGCACTTCAATAAATCCTTCAGTTTTAGTTTATGAACTTACAAATAAGAATGAATTAGCTCAAAAGGCTTTTAATATTTTCAATGAAAAGGATATAAAATTTGGCGGTTTTATAAGCGATAGGATGTGGATGATGACATATGGTTTAATTTTTCTATTGGATTTAAATACTTTCCAACTTCAAAAATTTTCGCTTTTTGTAAGTAAAGATTCCTTATTATAAGTTTGATATAACAGTATTAATAAATGATTTAATTATGTAGGAAATGAATCTAAATATTGAGAAAGTTAAATTCAAATTCTCAGAAAAGTTAATTATTATGAAAGTTGCTGATGAGCATTATATTTATTCTAAAAACGTAGAACTCATAAATTTTCCAATTGGAAGGATTGTAGATTCTGGTAAGATCTTATATAAATATATTTTTTTTAAACTATAACAATTAAATTTATTTTTGTTTATTAGAATGTCAGGAATTCGAATTCGCCGGAAATAATGATGAATTCATAATTACTTTATCAAATAATAATGTCATTAATATTTATTTTTGGAAATCAAACCTAAAAGGTTCCATTACATTAATGGAATTACTTAATCTTGATTTCATTATTCATACTGAATTTAAAGATCAAGGCTTTTTGTTGTGTCACTTGAAAAGCTTCATTTTTTTAATTTAACAAAGCATGATTGGAGAAATTCCATATTTAAAGATCATATGAATGATTTTAATAATGATAATTTATTTATGGATATTGATCAAAAATATTCTTCAATCCAAGATAAAATGAAGGCTACTGATGAGTATTTAGAAGAAAACATTCCTAAAAAGTTTAAAAAGACTAAAAAGACTTTACGTGATGTTATAAACAAACATTATGATAATAGCGAATTTGATACCTTAGATATTAAATTTATTGCAGATCCATCAGAATATGAATTAAAGCAGCAATGGATTAATTATTTATTAAATACAAAATATTATTTTATATTATATGGAGAACAATTATTTAAATCGGCAATAAAACAAAATAATATATATTTATTAGTTATAATTTTTAACAAAACTATTGAATACTTTAAAGAGAATCCAAAAAGCAATATTTGCATATTATCTATTATAAGCAATAATATTCCATATTTATATGACAAATATAACGAATTTATTTTGAAGTATTATAATGAAGTGAATTTAATTGTAGATCCTTTAAATCGAGAGGTCATTTATGAAAAGGTTGACCATCATTATTCTCTCTGCAAACAATTAGAAATTATTAAACCTTACATATCTTATTTTTACATTTTTTATAAAAAATATAAAGAAATGATCCAATTTTGGGTTCTACCGATTCTTCTATTAATATTTATATATGCTATGAAAATTGAAAAATTTAATTTAATATTTCTAAACCCAATTATATATATCATTCTTATAATAATTTTTATTTATTATAATATAGAAAAATTTTGTTTTAAAAAAAGATATTTAACTTTATTATTCAGAAAATATCTAATATTTTTATCATTTTTATATACAGCCATAATAGTTGTGATAGAAATTTATACTTACACCTTTTACTATTCCTTCTTAATAAACTTTAATAATACATTAATTATTATTGTATATTTTAGATATAAGCATTATCATAACGAAAATAGTAAATTAGCATTTTTTTTATTGTTAATAGCCACTTTAGATTTAATTAATTATCGAGATATATTTAGTTCATTGATGATTATATTTATTTTATATAGAGAACTTGGAGAAAGTTATGTTCAAAAACTAAAATACTTTTTCCGAATCGTTCATATAATCTTAATAATACTTACTTTGTCTATCACGTATATTTCCATTCCGGTTTTTTACTTAATACCTATTATGATAATAGTGTATATACTTCTTGTTAAACGAAGCAAACCTACAAAACCAACCCTTTTATTCTTAATTCCATTTCCATATTACACTTCATATTCTGAATGTTCTAAAATTAAAAAAATTAATAATTTTGAATTGCCTATATGGCTTATATATCTTTTAGATTTTTTAATACCCCAATCCAATCCTTTTATCGAAAACAACAATATTGAATTTTATAAATCTTGGAGTGGCAAAGCTATTATTAATTTTAAATGGAGAGTATATGGAAAATATTATTATTATATAATTTGGTTATTATATACAGTCTTTCTTAGTTGTTTTATAATAGCTTCAAGAATTGATAAAGAGAATAGAAATAGCTTCTTAATAGCGTCTATATTTTTTGGTTGCTTCCATCTTTTGTTTGAAGTTCGTCAATTTTTATGGAATCCTTATAGATGGTTACTAAATTTTTGGAATATAATTGGTATGTAAAAATTACTTTTTATGAGCACATAAATAACAAGCAATAATGTTATTTTTATATAAATTTTTAGACTTAGGCGCTTATCTATTACCTACGTATACATCAATTCTTTGGTACAAAAATGGAGAAATTAATACTTACTTATTGTCAACTTCATGTCTTATACTTGAAATGAAATTTATACTCTTCTTACGAGCATTTGAACCATTTGGGATTTATTTTGCCATTATGCTTGGTGTCGCTCGCAAAATTTATTCATTTCTTTTTATTTTATTACTTATTACATTGAGTTTTGCCCACGCATTTATGATTTTATTAGAACCCACATCTTCATTTTCCGAAAATGATTTAGGAAATTTAACAGATCCTAACAATCCTTGGAATCTTACAGACAAATATTATCTAGTTTCGGATGAGAAAATTTTTTCAAATATAACCTTATTTAAAGCACCTGATGATTATACAAATTTATTTTCAAATTATGCTAACTCTCTTTTAGCAATGAGTTTATTCCTAACCGGTACGTTACTTTAATTTTTGAGTTATTAATATATTTGTCTAAAAATTATAATTTTTATAGGAGATGGAAGTTTATTTAATAAATGGTCACCTAAAGATAATAAAATTATGATTGCTTTAATGCTTTTATATTCATTTATTATTGTTGTGTTCCTTATGAACTTGTTGATTGGATTATTAAATATGGCAATTGAAGCAGATAATGATCGGGTAACTTATTTAGCACAGAAGGCAGAGGTTAGTATATATGTAATCAGCTTAATCTATTTAGACGCTCTATTAATAGTATCCTTTATTAATATAGATTCTTAAAGAAATAGAGTTATTATATTTTCTTCCGAATCAAAAACGATGTTGGAAATCATTGTTTCCTGAATTAATGTAACCATACACTTTTCTTACATAAAACAATTTTTTTATAAATTTTTTAAAAATTAATATTTATATTTTGTAGTTATTACTATGCTGATGTTCATGAAGTAAAGAAATTAATGGATGAAGGAACTATAGACTCCGAAACAAAAGAAATGATTACAAATATAATTAGGATATAATTATACTTTATACTTTATCAATTTTTTATTTTTGTGTTCATATTATTTTTTTATCATTTTCACATTTATTGTTATTTTGAAATATTTATTTTTATTGTTCTTTTTGCTTTAAATGTTAATATTATTTATTTATATGTTATATTATTTGAAATAAAAATTTTGATATACATAGAAAGAGAGGAGAAACTTTATCATTAATTAATATGACATATAAGAACTTACATTAACAATAGATTATAAATTAAGTATTTAAAGAAAAAAAATAAAGATAAATAAAAAATCATTGAAGTTATTGTGTACTATTCTTAATAATTTGTGATTTATGGTTAGGGGTGGGACGGTTCTATCGATTCCATTTCGATTCCTTTCAATAATAAACTTATTAAAAATCCTCTTCTATAGTGACATCATATAACTTGTTTATAATCACACCAAATTATTTTAGTCCCGAGGGATGTGACTATATAGGAGGTCGACTGGTATATTGATAATTTGTTTTAAATCGATGGAAATGTTTTATAATTGAAAATAATGAACTGCCAAGTAAAAAAATTGCGGGTAATTTTTTAAAATGTTTAAAGGATTCATTATTGAGATTTAAACATTCATACTTTTAAATAAAAATGGTTTATTCATTAAATCCTAGATTAATTATTAAATTTTTGATTATAAACGTTCAATTTATCACATAAAATTCTAAAGAATTTTTGACTAAAAAATCTTACCTTTCAAACTTTAAAATTCTATTTTAAAAATATGATATGTCATGGAATTTCTCAATATCTAAATCAAACATTTCATAATGCTAATGAAAATATGTAAAGGATGATAAGAGAATATAAAAATTTATATGATCCAGCATACAGCAAAATTAAAATTAATTCTATTTCAAAGGGTGATGGTGGTAGTGAACAAAAGATGATCATTCGTTTATTGTGTATCACTTAAAATTGCTCATGATGATGAATCACTTGCTTCAGAAATATATATATACATATACTAAAGCAGTTAATTTACCAATATTAGATGCAATCGCTTTACCGTCTAACATCTTTATTATGATGCAATATTCAATAAAATAGAAGAGCAATTTATACAAAGACAAGATAAATTATTTAAGCTTACAAAGAAAATGTTTTTTATTTATTGATTAAATTTAGTACAAATTAAAAATTATCTATTTTTTTAAAAAGAAAAATAAATAAATAAAAATATTGATACATAAATAATTATTTAGTTTGATTAATGTAGGATTCATCTGAAAAAATAATTTTCATATGATCATTATAAAACATTAATAGCAAATAAACAATCGAACTTAATTAGAATTCGCAAAGTTGTTATCAAAACCGTCAAAACTTTCGAGATCCATCAAACCCGTCGAAACTGTCGAAACAAATTCTGAAAAGTTTCGACTTTTGCCAAAATGGGATTAGGGTTTTACCCCGCAACTATAATCTAGTTGATCAAATTTATCCCTCCGTCAATACATGTATGAATATTATTACTTTTTTTTATTTAGAAGCATAAGATATTTTGCTAAACATTTCTGAAATTCTTATAGCATAGAATATATGAATAAGTTATTTTTGAAATAGTTTTTCGAAAATATTTTCTGACATAAAATAGGTTATATCGAGAAAAAGATTTTTTTTTTTTTTTTTTTTGGAATTTGCGCCCTTTTGGATCACTTCTGCAAATATTGAACAATTTTTTTTTTTAGTTTTGTTTTTTTGCTTATATTTTCCTTTTTTGTAGTATATATTTTTTTGTTCTTTTCTGTTTCATGACAGTGGGTTGGTTCGATCTGCAAGCTTATATTTCTTCCAGGCCCAAACGGAGTCGTAAGACAAACGATCAGTTGTTTTAAGATATTTATCAAACTATATTGGAGCTGATCTACCCATCCCTTAATTAGACAAATTAAAACCGTAAATGAATACATTAGAACCTAAAAAACAATGTGACACCTCGCTTTCTTGACAAACAACAAGGAGAACTTAGAGAGTTGTGTATAAAAAGATTTATTTATTATATATTTTTTTTTTGGAAGAAAACGAGCTGTTACATGAAAATAATAATTAGAATGTTTTTGTAAAATTTGGAGCGGATATTAAAGTTATTATTCAATTCACGTCATCGTCATAACTGAATACAGGTGGCTTAGAAATTTAATTAACGTTACATGATTTACCGCGTGCATTTTTTTTTTTTTGCTTTTCTCCATTTACTTCATTACGCTATATATCAACATGCAAACTGCCAACAATTCAAATGAGTGGGTTAATTGGATTGAAGAATCTATCTCAAAAAAAAGTATCAAATACTACGAATATAAACAACTTAGTAATTTTCAAGAGATTGGTATTGGCAGCTTTGGAAAAGTCTATCGTGCAAATTGGAAAAATTCATATCAATATCTCGCATTAAAAACGTTTCATAAATTTGACAATGATACTGTTAAAAAACTTATTCGTGAGGTAATTGTAAAACATAATATGCATTTTCGGTTTATTTCGGCCTATTTAGTATAAATCATTTGTTAAAAATTTATATTCAAATATTTTTAGCTTGAACTTCAACGGGAAGTCGATTTTCATAGCAATATCATTCGCTTTTTGGGAATAACATCATCATCAAACCAAGGTATAAAATCTTAAATAATGCGAAAATATATTAAACATTTGCATTTTATTTTTTAATTCATTTATAAATATTTTTTTTTTTAAAAAAAAAAAAAATTTAGAAAATCAAAATAAGTCATTGAAAAAATATTGGATAGTAATGGAATATGCTGATGGCGGTTCGCTTAAAAATTATTTAAAGGGTAATTTTGACAATCTAGCTTGGGGAGATAAATACAAATTGGCATTCCAGTTGGCTTGTGCTGTATCGTATTTACATAACGAAGGAATTGTGCATCG
>CAJVPP010000836.1:0-25724 GCA_910592005.1 Funneliformis mosseae | reverse complement strand
AGACTTAAAAAATTAAAATTTTTAAATTTTTTATTAGAACGAATAGTCACGTGATTGGTTATTGGCCAATCATATTAGTGTATAATTAGCCAATCACAGAAAAAGCCCGCTATGCTTATAATATCAAGGATGTTTTTAAGAGAATTTTTGTCTAATAATTTTGGATCATTCATTCTTAAAAATGTCACTAAATGTTAAATTTATTATAATTAGTATTTAATATAATAGAATAATTATTATTATAAATTATATAAAAAAAACAATAAAATAAAGTAATAATTATATGTATTTTTGATTTTTAATATTTATAAAGAAATTGGATATATAATACTATTATGATACAGTAAGTCTATACTTAATAATATAAATCTAACACTTAAAAATCTTTCAATTCTTTAAAAAAATAAAGTTAGAAAAAATAAACTAGTAATTTTATTCTTTGAAATAAACTCTGTTAAATTACTAGTCAGTTTTTCAAAATAAGTTCTATATAAAAAATTATAAACAATATTTGTCTTAAATTTAAAATATATATTATTGATTAAAATCTATAATAATTCAAGCTGATATTATAGTAATCAATTTTAATATCAACCTGAATTATTATAATTTTAAAACAATATACAAAAAAATGATTAATATCTTATTTTTCATTAATTAATTACTAATCATGCAATTTAAAATCCACAAAAAATTTTGAAATATTGTTGAATTAAAATTTTAAGCATCATAACATTAATATTATTTATATTATTTTTTTTATTTAAAGAATAACTTGTTATATAAAAGCATCCTTTTATGTAAATCCCATTTTTTTGAATAATTTTTAATATATATTATTTCTTATATTAAATGACTTCTAAAATATATTATAGGATTTTAATAGTTTTAAATTTTTAATATATTTATATTTCATATTTTATTAATAAGTAATATTTTTAAAATTATTAGAAATTATTAAAATTTTAAACTATTTTACCATTTTTTTTATAATATCAATTATAAATAATGAAATAATTTTTAAGAAATATTTAAACATTTAAAAATTTAAATCATAAATGTTTATTTTTACCTATTGTCTACAGAGTAATTAACCAATCATAATGAAGTCACGTGAATGACACAGTATAACAATCTCTTAATTCAGAATTCTAAAAATACTGAGAATTCTGCGAATTCTGAAAATATAGAAGATCTACGTAATTCTAAAGATCTTTCAAATACTGATAATAATCCTAATTTTATAAATTAAATAAAGTTTAAAAATATTTAGTGTTATACGTATTTTTAATATTTTAAATTTTATTGTTATTTTTATTATATTTTATATTTTTATTATTTTATGTATTTTTATTATTCTCAATATATTTATTTTACTTATATTTTATTTTATTAAATTAGTTAATTTATAGCATAATAAATAGTTAGTCATGATAAAAGAAATTTTATATAAATAGATAGACTTTTTGCTTATGTTGTAAAAAAACTCTTTTGCAGATTTTTAAACTCTCTTGTGAATACGAGTTTCAATATTAATAAAGAAATTATTCAAAACTTATATTTTTCTATCTTTTCATGTCTTCATATAGTCTGACATAATCCCTACATATTATTTGTAATTGAGTTCATCATCTGAATTCTTTAATTAAAATTATTCATAATCTCGTCTTTCAAGTCTTCATACTTGATAGATTTGTTTATACCTAATATATAAATTTAGTAAAGTTAAGAGTTAAGCAGATCCTAACATTTTAATTGCAATAAACCGCAGTTAGAAATTTTAAGTAAAGACTTGATAATGTAACCACCTCAAGTTAAAATATTTCATGGTAATACTATAATATATAATTTTAAATATTTTACATAAATTATATATTTTTATTAAATTACTTTTTAATTTATTTTAATAAATAATGTTATTTTATTATTTTTTAATAAAATAAAAATCTTAAAATAAAATATTATCAAAAATAAAAATAAGTATCTTTATAACTTTATTATTATAAACTAAAATAAAATTGCTTAATAATTGAAATTAATTTTACAGTTTATAAATTAAATAATTTTATTTAATATATAAAATATATAATTAATAAATTTACTTATAATATAAAGGGCTAGTAAAAGTCTTTGAATACTACTTTTTAGGTGTAATTTAATATCGATAATTTCATATGACTTAGTAATTCTACAGTCATATGATGCTTTGAATCTTATTTGTATGAATTATACTTTAAAAATGCATTTCAAAATAGTGATGATAGTTTTTAAGAGGATAATTTTCAGCCTCATAATATGAAATAAGCAAAGATTTTCATGCAGAAAATGATATGCACATTCTTTCATGGCTTGTTTAAGTTTAGATATCAGCCTGATTGAAAATCTATAGGCTGATATCAAGAAAAGCATCTAAAAAGAAAAAAATGCCTTCTAATATTACTGAACTAAAGTAGCATATTAAGAAGTTATGAAGATAAATTTCTATATATACTATCAAAAATTTGATCGATAGTATGTTACAATAAATTTAGCTGTAATTGAAACAAATAGAGCCTGACCAAGTACTAATTAATTAATATGAAATTTATTTTATAAGTCATTTTTAATAATTATTTAATAATTTTTTATTAAATTTTAAAAATTTTAAATGATTTATTATGCTAAAAAATATTCGAAGACTTTAGCAACCCTTTGTATATTTAAATAAATTTATAAAAAATTTATTTAATTTAAAATATTATTATAATCAATTTTTTAAATTATAAATTATTCAATAATGTTAGGTAATAAAAACTGTTAAAGCGTCTGAAACTTGATATTTGATTAATTGTAATATAATACTTATTTGATAGATCATAAGAGAATAAACATTACATGTATATGCATGTATAAAGCATGTCTAATATATATGTTTTTAGACTAAAGTTTTGAATAAAGAAGGTAATAAATAGAAGATTAATTTTATAATTAATTTTAAAAATATTAATAAATAATAATTTATTTTGATTAATTAACAAATAATAAATATTTTTTAAAATTAAAACTAAATGACTCATTATAATATATCTTATTAATTAAAAATTATAACTATATTTATATAAAATTAAATACATAAAATTATTAAAAAATATAAAATAAATAAATAAAATTAAATTACTAATAATATATATATTATAAAAAATAATAAAGTAAATAAATAAAATATAATAAAAAAATATATAATTAATTTTCTTATAAATTTCATTTATTTTAGTTAATTTAATATATTTGAAATAATATATATTAAAAATAAATATATTTTATAAATATTTACTTTATATTATAGATACTTGTTAAATTTTTTTATAAAATAAATTAATGTATAACTCAGTCAATTTACAGTCAATTTGAATAATATAAAATAAAATATGATTATTAAATGAATAAATATAACTTTTTATTTTATATTACTAATAATTAAATTATTTTATATTTTTTCTATTACTATCTAAAATAGTTTAATATATAAAAGGGAGTAATTAATCAAAAAAGATTGTAACAATATATCAAGAATATTAGTCAAATATATTTTTCAAGATTTTTGTTTCTACAAGAATTTTATTAATGAATAGTATAGAAATATTCTATAGAATAATAGGAAAATATTTATCTCATTGTAAATACTAAAAAAAATCTTTTAAGAATAATAATAATATTGATTATAAATCATAAATATAAGTGTATAAAGTAAGTCTAAAAATACCTAAATAATAATTAAAATGATATATTATTTTTAAATGAGACTGCCTTTTAAATATGTTAGAGTATTAGTATAAAAAATAAAGATTAATATATCTTATACTTAAAAACTGAACTAAGATTTTTGCATAAAAAGGTTTTTACATAAAAGAAAAAAAAGTTTATATTATTTTTTTTAAATTATAAATATAGAATTTTATGTTGATATTTTTTGTAAATAACTTACAAAAATTAAGAATTTATTGAAAGATAAATAGCAGTTTTAACAAAATAATAATTCAAAATATATTAGTAAATATACTAAAAAATTTTTTAAAAACTTTTCTAAAATTATTAACTAACTTTCTAATAGTTCTGATATAAATTTAATAGAAAATCTCTAAAATATTATTAAAAGAATATGAAAATAATATTAGTAATTTACATTGATTTATGATCAAAAAATAAGAGTATATTCCTGAATTAATTCTAATTAAATTAGTATAATTAATAAAATATCATAGTAAGCTTATTATAAAAAAATAGTAATTGTATTTTATATTAAAAAAATAAATTGGTTTTCAACTTTTAATTATATAAATTTTATATAATTTGTATTATTAGATTTTTTGTAAAAAGCAATTTTAATAATTTTGAGTTTTTTTATCTCAAATTGTATATTTTAAAAACTTAAAATTTTTCAGTTAGTAAACTTATTTATTACAAATTATTTATTATATAAATATTATTTTATATTATCTAATCTATAATGTAAAATAAATTATTATTATTATAATAATTTATACTTTATAATTTTAATAATAAAAATAAAATAATAGATAAAAATTATAATATATATTTTAATAATAAATAAAATATTAAATATATATATGTTTTTAAAATTTTTAAGTTATAATTAAACAAATAGTTTATAAATAATAAAAATAAATATAAGATATATTACTTTTTTTTTAATGTGCGATAGCTTTATATAATCTTTATTTAGAAGTAAAGTAAATTTTTACAAAATTACAAATTACAAGATAAAAAGTACAAAAATTCCTATTTAGTAATAAAACTAAATCAAAATCAATCTTGCACTATTTCAGACTAACCTACCCAAATAGACTTAGAATAGGTTCAACTATCCAGTATAGAGGGTGTGGTTGCTACTGATTTAAAATTTTAATCAGTTCATACTAAACCTAAAGAAGGAAATAAAATATGGAGGAATACTAAAATTGTGTGAAGGTGATGAAGGAAAACTGATATTAGTGAAATGTAATTTTTGATTCTTGAGTGAGATATTGTTGAGGTTTTCAAAATATTTGATATCATTACAACGATCAAGTCAGATATGTTTTATTTGAGAAAATGCATAATGATAAGTAAAAAATAGGAGACTGTTTATTAATTAGAGGTTATTAATAAGATAGTGTATTTTGTTGAATAGGAAAAGGGGTACAATTCCTTTGATCAAGTTGATAAAGTTAAAAGAGTCAGGTTATATAAGACATATTATAATAAAACTAGATAAAATAAATATTAGTATTATCAAAATTTTCAAAGATTAAAATTTAGTCATTTGTAATGTGATTATAATTAATAGTTTGATAATATTCTATTTGGAAGACAGTCAGTAGAAAAGAGGAAATCCTCTTTTTAGTCAAAAATTTTTTTATTGGCTCACTCTGCTGATTATGATCATGTGAACAAAACTAGCTTAATAACTAAAATTACTTAAAATTTATAAATTTTCCTCTTTTCTATTGATTACTTCCCATTTATTATCTTAAAAAGATGTAAGTATCAGTTTTGTAAAATATAATAATAAGTACATTTTATATTGAATATCATTTCTAGAAAAATAAATTAAAATGTAAATTCAAAATATTTATATGATTATATTACAAATAATAATAACATTTTATTTATTTATTTTTATTATAAAAAAAAGAAAAGACATCAAAAAGAATTATAATATATAATAGATACTAATGATTAAATGTTTATAGATTTACAATCATTAATAGAAATGAATAATTTGATTAAGGGTCTAAGAAAAATAATTGATGAATTAAACTATTATTTAAATAAAGTTTCTGAGTTAAATAAAGAGAAAAGTTAATAATTTTTTATATATGAATAATTGCTATTATTATTGAAATTCTAATATTTTTCTTTATTATTCTTTTATATAAGTTTTAAAAAAAAACATAAATTTATCTTTTGAAATTCAGGTTTTAATAATATTTTTTATATATAATAAGAAGTAGTAATTATAAAAGGTAAATGTATTACTTTATATTTTAAATTATTATGTTGTATTTTATAAATTATTCATTATAATTATAATTTATTATTAATTGTGATTTTTCCTATAATATATTGATAAAATAAATAAAACATTCAGAATATAAAATTAGTAAAAAAATAATAAAATAATAATTTAATATATAATTTATGATATAAAAATCTAGAGTTTTTATTTAAAATATAAAAAAAAAGTACTGTTATACCAATTTTTGTCTAATAGAAATAAAATTTAAAATAGTAATTCATTAGCTATTTTTAAACATAAATATAAATACCAAATTTTTTTATGTAACTGTTTATTAATAGTAATTCATATAAATTAAAAATATATAAAAGCCAGTCAAAATAATTAAAATAATAGGATATTCAAAGTTTATAGTATATGATATTGTCAACTATTTAAAAAAAATAGAAAATATTAAGAATTTATCTAATTTTTAAATAAATGCTAATATTTTAATTATTTTTTTCAAGTTAATAATGAAACAACTTTAGCTTTAATGACAAAAAGCTAAATTTTACATATTCAGAACTTAACATATCAACTTAAACTATCTAATATACCCTTAAAAATAAACTATTTATCAATCACAAACAGTTCTCTTTTTTAAACTGAATCATATTAAAGCTTATTTTTAATAGATTATAAATTATTGCCAAGATGATTATTCTCATATAATATTTTCTGATGAAAGTACTTTTCAAATATTCTGTAATATTTAACTTGTATGTTACAAAATTAGTAATTCACATTTATCATATTTTATAATAAAATATTTATATAAAATCCATGTTTAGAGTGCTTTCAGTTATCAAAAACTAATTTGTATAATATTATTTACAAAAGTGTTATTAGTTTCTGAACTAACAATAAAATATCTAATATTTTCTATTTAACAAATCTTTTGGCAGAACCATTTTTTAAAATTATATATAATAGTACTTTTAATAAAAACTAGTTTAATATTTTATATAATAAAATTTATGTATTAAAACCCAAATTTTCTTTAATAAAATGAATTAACATAACATTTTATTCATATTTTTATTATATTTTATTTATGCCTATTGTGAGATATATATTGAGAAACACAATTTTTATTCTATTTATCACCTAATACCTCTTTAATTTAATTTATTTGATCATTGGTTAAATATTCAAAAATTAGTTAAATCAGTTAGTATTTATTCTAAAATAATTTATTAAAATTTTCTGCATTTAAATGTGATATTAATGCATAAAATTTTTTTTTGTTTTAGAATTTTATAATTCATTAGATTTTCATTTTACAATTCCCTAATTTTCTTCTTGTTTTATTATTTTTTTTGCACTAAAATAATATTTTATAAAAAGATTTTTTCTATTCTTAAAACTTCATCAGTGATACAATTTTCAAAGTATGTAACATTATCTGCTTTAATCTGATCAGGAGAAGTAGTATTCCATAAAGAATTTTGATAACCATTATAATTATCAAAATACTCAAATGCTAATAAAAGTTCATTTATAAGATTCTATATAACTATCTTACATGTATTTACAGCTTTCTGTCCAATTAATTCATAAGGATCATTAAGATATTCTGATAATAAGACTCCTATATAATCTTGTTCATTCTGAGCAACTTTGACTTATAACTTTGAATTGTTAGCATCAATTATATTTCTGATAATATTTTATTTCACAAACTTGACTTCAAATATTTTAAGTGTCTCATCAAATGCCAAATAGTAATCTCATTATTATCAATTTTAATAGACAAAGCTAAAGATGGTATTGTAATATTGTGATGCTTATTTATTATCTGTTACAACTTAAATTTTAATAATGTTACGATTTATTACAATATTGTGATATTTATTTATTACTTATTATAACTAATTAAGACATCATCTTTAGACAAAACACATTTCAACTTTTCTTTAAATTTTGGATGCTGAGTTAATATTGTATAACTAATACTAAATAATTAGATTTTTCTGCTAATATAAATAAACCTGCAAAATAAGCTAAAGCATTTTTCTATAATCTATAATTTTTAATATAAATTCTAATATGATGTGCTTTGAAAATTGATGTCCATTTATAATAAAAGTACTATATTCATAAAATATTATTAGTACAACTATTTAAGTTCATAATATTATATTTATTGAAATTTTTTTTCATATAAATTTGAATTGTAATAGTTACTGTATATTATATTAGCTCTAAAATACAAACTGTAGAATGATAATCTACAACTTTATCTAATTTATCTAAAAATTTATTACCTAATGCTTTTGCAAGATCAAAAATTCTATAACTTGAAAATAATATAATTAAGGCTCTATACATATTTTAGAGGTATGTCATTAACCTAAAATAGATACAGGTTTAGCCATTTTTCTCTTTATTTAATAAGTCTTCTAAAGATTGCTTCATAAGTTACTACATCTAAATAATTATTTGGTTCTAATTTAAAATCTTTTTTATACATTTTTGTAGATTAAAATATTCCTTCATCTGAATTTAAAATTCCTCCAGTTTCTAGAATAAATATATTAAATACGTCAGCTAAATAATTATAATTGATATTTTCAAGGATTTTTTAGTAAATAGTTTTTATATCAAAATTAGTATTATAAGTAAATTAACCATAATTTATTTGAAAATTCAATAATTTTATCAAATATATTATATATGTTATTCATTTGATCATTTATTCTAAAAAGACCTATTGCAGAAGTAATTTCTTTCTTACTACATGTATTCTCTTTCAAGAGAATTGAATGATAATATACATGATATATATATAATTATTTTATATTATATAGATCTATTTGATATTTATATTAGAATTATCTAATTTTTTCTAGCCTAATTGTTACATCATTATTTTGATTTATACTAATTTTAGAATAAAAGATTAATGAAAAAAAGAAGGTAATTATGTGATTTAAAATTATTTGATAGTTCTAATTTTAACTTGTATATATAATAATAAATTTATATTATTTTAATTATATTAACTTTAATAAAAATTTCTTAAGAAATTATTTGAAATTTTTATATAATTTTCTTTATTATTTTAAAAAATTTAAAAATTTGATTATTTTTTTTATTATATTTTTTTATATATAAAATCTACATAAAAGAAAAAAAATTAAAATAGATATACTAATAAAAATTTTATATTTATTAATAAATTAAAGTAAATTAATTTAAGTTAAAATTTTATTTTTATTAGATTATAATTAATCAAAAATTTTATAATTTAGAAATAGAATTATTATTAAGTTTAAAATAATCTTAACTAAAAATTCATACTGGTATTTATGTTATTTAAACTTTTATATAATTGCAAAAACTAATTATTATAAACTTAATTATTAAGTAGATAATAAAAATATAATTAATTTATATAATATAGAATATAAATATTTAACATATTAAATATATTTAATATAGTTAATATGATTGATATATTTAATATATTTAACATATTTAATATTAATATAATTAATATATTTTATATATTTAATTAATTAGTTTTATATATACATAATATATTTTTTCTATGTAATTAATTTTATATAAATATAAAATTAAAAAGTATGTAAAAAAAAATAAGTTGATATTCTATTCTTAGTAGTTATTTAGTACAAATATAGTAATTAGTCTATAGTATATTTTTTAATTTACACTTAATTTATTTTAGTTTCTTTACTTTTAACCTTATTATTTTATTTTTTATTTTATATTTACTTATTAATAAAAATACTTTTAAATTAACATAATTTAAAGTCTTTATATTTTTATAATTATTAGTTTAAAGTATAAATAAAGAATTATTAAATACTATATAACTTAATAAATTTATTAATCTGTTTGCTTACTTATTATTTGAATTAATACAATTTTATTTACTATATTTGTCTATTATGCATTTAATTATATATCTTTTACTGATCAGTTACTTAGTTTTATTTATAATTAATACTTTAAATAATTTAATTTAGCCTAGATTATAGATCAATCTGAATCTGAACTAAAAATTTTAATTCAGTTTAATTTATATTATTAATCTTAAAAATACTAGTCTTAATTTTAAATTAGTAAAAATCTGAACTGAACTGAAAATATCAGATTAAACTGAAATTTTAGATGGATTTTTCTAAATAAATAATAAAAAAATTATTTTAATTAGAATGATAATAATTTTATTCTAAAATAAATAATAAAAGAATTGTTTATTTAAAATAATAATAATATCATTTAAACAAATGTAAGCTAATTTAAGAAAATCAAAGTCTGATCCTAATAATTTATTAAGTTTAAACTTTGATTTTCTTAAATTAACTCTTAAATAATAAGAAAATTATTTATTTAGAATAATAAAAAAATTGTTCATTTAGAATTATATTATTATTATTTTAAATAAATGATTTCTTATTGTTTATTTGAAATAATAATTTAAATTATTTTAATTAATCAATTTTTTTATTATTCATTTAAAATAATATTATTATCATTCTAAATAAATAATTTCTTATTATTCATTTAAAATGATAATTTTAATTATTCTAATTGAATAACATTTTATTATAGTCAACTCTTAATATAGCGAACTTTTGATATAATGAATTTTTTGAACAAATATAATAAAAATACTCTTGTTATAGCGAATTAGCTAATCAAATCTTTTAAAATCTTTACTATAGCCTTATAGTAAAGTTGAGGTCTAGGACATAGAATTCGTTATAACAGAGTTGACTATATTTATTTAAAATAAACTATTAAAATTTTAAATTAATTTAAATATTTAGTTTAGTTTAAATTTTTTAATTTAAATTAGATTTATAATCTGAAAAAAAATCTGAATTAAATTAAAAATTTTTAAATTGATTTTTATTGTAATCAGAAAATCTAAAAGTTAATTTAAACTGATAATTTTTAGATTAATTGAACTTTACTTATAATTAATTACTAATAATATTAAAGTATTATTTATATAATTAAATTGCTATATAAATTAAAAAATTTACTACTTGAATATCTATTTAACTATCATAATTTATAAGAATTGTATATTAATAATAAATTATATAATCTTTTACTTCATTTTAAATTAATTTTACAAATTAAAATACAAATTTATACAAGTTTATTTTTAAAATTCAAATTTTAAAAATATTAAAATTTATACTTTTATTGGTAGTAAAATAATTTAATTAATTCGCAACATATAAATTTTAAAAAATTTTTTAAAAAATTATTATAATAAATTTTTCAAAATTTAAATTTAAAAATTAAATTATTTAAAAAATATCTTATAAACTTAAAATTTCTTCTAATAAAATTAATTAAATATATATTAAACTATATTTTTTATATAATTATTATATTACTAAAATTAATATTTAATATTTTATTAAAAAAATAACATATTTATTTAAGTTCGCAAGCAAATTTTCTTGCTAAATAATTTAAGGAATATATTTATTTGATTACGTAAAATATTTGCTAAAAAATTTTAATAGATCTACTTCTATTTCATCAACTATAAAAAACAATAAATTTTTTATTTTATTATTTTGAATTTGCTAATATTTTAAATATTCTGAATATTTAATTAAAATTTTATCAAATTTAGTTAATAATTATTTTAACCAGTTAAATTTATTTTATAATATTTAATTTAATTTAATATAATTAAATATTTTTTTTTATTATACTAAGTTAAATTTTCAAAATAAAATTTTAGTCTTAAGTTTTTATAATTCTTAGAAAATGATTTTTTAAAAATTCAAAAAAAATTACAGGGATCTTTAACTTTTGATTTAAAGTTTTTACAATATATTATAATATACTTGTTAAATCAGTTACAAATTATTTTATGCAGCATCCTTTCTTTTTCAACTATCATTAAATTTTGAAATAAATATATTATTTGAATTAACCCTTAAAATATCAAAAGTATTAATATTAATAGAATTTTATGTGATTCTGTTATTTTTTATGATATAAGGTAAAAATATATATAAATCTATATTGTCATATAGCTTTTCAAGTAATACATTATGCTGAAATATTTTTATTAACTAATTTTTTGATAAGCTAAATTTCACTTTATAATCTGCTTTTTACTAATCAGATAATAATATAGAATTAATATATTTCTAAAAAAATCTTTTATTTTTATTTTTTTTTTAATAGATAAATCTTTCTAATATTTTATAATTTTAGAATTATAACTTATTTTTATATGTATAATAGATATTTTAATAGAGTTAAAATGATTTTGAAATAATTTGACCAAACAAAGAAAATTTTTAGATTTTTGTAATAAAATTTTAAAATTAATATAGTTATTCAGTTTTTTTTCTTTTTTATATATAAAATATTTATATATATTATTAATATGATAGTTATATTCTATATTATATAAATAAATCTTATATTATATAAATTAATATAAATCTTTCTTTTACTAATATAGTGATTTATTATATAAGTTATATAATAAAAATTTTATTATAAAAAAATCTGAATTTTTGTAAATTGATATAGATAGGTCAAAGAATTTATCTTGTATAGCCTTATTTTCTTAAAGATTGAACAATCAAATAGCATAAAATTTATATATAAACTTTTTATTAATAAAATATAATCATTAATAAATTCTGGATCTGTAGATCAATTTTAAAATTGTAATATTATGTGAATTGAAAAATCAAAATTACATGACTTTACTAAGTATTCAGATAAATAAATTATATTTATATCAAAGATTAAAAAATTTTTAGAATTAAACTAGGACATTGTTTAGGTTGCTAATATTAAAATATTAACTATATTAACTTTATTAACTATATTAAATATATAATATGTATGATATATCAAAGTTATATGCTATATTATGTAGATTAATTGTAATATAATAATCTGATTACAATATATTAATTATAATTTAATTATAGATGCCTGCCGAAACCTCCTCAAAATAATTTTGTCATACCCTTTTCTATGTTTTTAATATAGTTTCGACAGTTTCGGCTTTCGTCGTATCGAATGGGTTTCGTCGTATCCCTTATTATGATTTTAATATAGTTTCGTCTAAGTTTCGACTGTTATTAAGGGGTTTCGTCCCTTATCTATAAATTTAATTAATAATAATTTTTATAATAAAATTTTATTATATATTTTAAGTAAAGTTAAAAACTTAATATTTTAGTAAGATTAAATATTAATATAATTTTCTGATAAATTTGCTAGAAATTAAATGTTAAAATAATATTTTTCTTTATATAATTTAAATTTGAAAATTTGAAGTTATAAAAAAGCTTAAAATATATATATTACAAAATTTTTATAAATTAATAAATTTTACATAAAAATATGTATATTGTTACTTTTTAAAATTTAAATGTTTTAATAATTATTCCTGTAATTATTTAAATAATTTTATGATAAAATGTCGAAATGGCATGATTTAATCACGTGATTATGTAGATAATCAATTTTGAAATTCGACTAAAATACCTTTGAAAGCTTTGTTCAATAATGTCAACTTTGAATAAGCATACTTCTCTAGAGTTAGAAGATAAAGAGGCGATTATACAATGCAAGAAACAAAAACTTGATAAAATTTCCGTAGATAATAATAGTATTTCAAATTTAGAAAATCCGATAGAAACTTTGGACAATACACAAGGAGGAGAACAGGGTTTTAATAACAATTACACTGTTACAGATAAAAATGGAGATGATGAAATAAAAGAAAAATTACTAGATATATTAAATCTCAATTATACGGATCCAGAATTTATTAGAAGATTTTGTTTTGCATTTAAAAAAAACCAGGAATTTACTGATGAAACTTCACATGCAGTGGTTTATAATTCCCCGTTTACTGCCGCAATTTTACCAAATATTTTTGATGATGAATTTCTTTCTCATGTCAAAGATGAAATTAGAAATTTAGATTTTAATCATAAATCTAATGATCTCTATGAATTTCATCAAAGTTCGGATTTAAGAATTTGTGATAAACCTTACCTTTCGAGATTACGTGATGCCATTTATTCCGATATTTTCGTTCGAACCATGTCTGATTTAGTAGGAATTGATTTAGATTATACCCCTGATCTATCTGCTCATAAGTATGAAAAAGGAAATTATCTTTTATGTCATGATGATGATATTAAAGATGATGATTGTATGCATGGGAGAAGGATAGCTTTTATTATTTATTTTGTTGATAAAGATTGGTCGAAAGAAGATGGTGGAGCCTTGGAATTATTTAATACGTAAATATCAAACAAACAATTCTGATATTGTATTTTTTTTTGATAATTTATTTTCATAATTATTATTATTATTATTTCCTCTACTATTAGAAATTCTCAAGGACATCCAGATGAAGTAACCCTTTCTATTATACCAAAATGGAATCAAATGGCTTTCTTTGTACTTAGTCCTACTTCTTTTCATCAAGTATCTGAAGTTTTATCTTCAACGAAAGTTCGTTATTCAATTTCTGGATGGTTTCATGGACCTTTAAACACTAGATTATCACGTACGGATTTCTTATCACCTACCCCAGAAGATTTTAATTTAAGTGATATTATAAGTCCTGTTTATTTGAATGAAAGCAATAAGCAAAGAATATTAGATAGTCTACATAAAAGTTCTTATGTTCTTTTGCCAGACTTTTTGCGGGATGATGTTTTTGAAAAATTAATGAAAAGTATAAAAGAAACTGGATGGGAGGAAAAACCAACAGGTCCGGCTTTTATTAGAAGATATCATCTTCTTAAAGATTCGGAAATCGTTGATTTTAAAGATTTTGAAAACATTGAGATCAAAGATTATAGAAAATCTCTAATAGATTTTTGTAAATATGTTTATGAATTCTTTAGGTCAAAACCTTTTGCTGTTTACCTTAATGAAATTTCAAATTGGCAAGTTGCAGGTATTGCATCAGAATTTCGACAATTTCAACCCGGTGATTATACTTTAATTCATGATCAAGCTCAAGATAGAGCTGGAGTAGATGTTACATTATTTTGTATTGAAGGAGAATGGGATAAAAATTGGGAAGGTGGTACTCATTATGTTGCTGAGGAGCAGGAATTGTTGGCTATTCATCCACAGAGAAATACGTTAAGCATTACAATAAGGACGGCTGGTACTTTAAGGTTTGTTAAGTATGTTAATTCTCATACGGCTTTCCCAAGGACTGAAATGTCCTTTATATTTTGGGATGAAGAAGAAGATAATGAAGGAGAAAACAAGTCTGAAGAAGTTGAAATTGTTGATGAAATCGAAGCGGAACAAAACTTAATTTTTCATGAAGTTTATGAGGATGATGCTATTGAAGGTTCTAATTCTAAAATGTGAAAAATATGATGTTTGTTAGCCAATTATCAACTTTGTAATAAATGAACTTCATTTAATAAATCCACATTATTAATTGTATTTGCAAATTATTTAACTTATGACTCTTCAGATATATTAAGAAGCATACCTAATAAAATACACACTATCAATTACAGTTAACTTGTAATCTTTCTAGGTTCTAATGCAGCTTTATAACTACATTTATTAATGATAACTTATGATCATTTGGTACATTAATATTTCAAGTAAGTTACCTAATTTAGACAAGATCTTATATTACTCCATTCTCAAATTCACTTTTAACATAATCCAAGAAATAAATAAGCTTATTACATGATAAATTGAAAATATTATAAAAATAATTAAAATACATTATTATTTTGATTAAATTCCATCACCATAATTATTATTGCTTTATCTACTAAGATATAATATAGAACTTAAGTAAGTTTAGCAAGTTCTTGTAAAAATGCATGAGGATTCAAAAGTTGCGTAGAACCATAAATAATTTTTTTCTTGATAGCCTGTCGCTGTAGAGGACAAAGTTAATCGATAAAATCAAGAAACCATAAGATGTACGTTATAAGATGTAAATTACCTGTGCATATTCCTGTAAATTTTGATATTCAATGTAGTTCCCACCGCCAACTACAAACACCATTCCTTCCTGGAAAGAATGTCTATTTCTATTTTGTTTATTTACGCTAGAGCTTCTTGCCATCTTTGGGTCGAAATATAAATAATCTTCTGTCTCATTTGCTCCAATTGCAGACGGTTCCATAATAGATTCTACAATTTTCGTAAGAGTTAAATCTTTACGAGTAGGTAAGAAATTTTTGACACCAGATAATAAATTGTCAAAGCCTCCTTCTTTCAATCGATCCGAAAGCTAGAAATAAAATACTAATCAAGTTGTATTCTGTTTCTTGACTTTTGAATAAATAAATGATCTTTATTGAACCTTATTTCCTATAGAACTAAATCCTTGGAAAAGTTGACTAGATTGTCCAAAACCAGAGCTTTGAGGAGTCATAGTTGTCATCATTGTCATCCTAGTGATTTCACGTACTCTTTGATTAACGCAAAGAAAAAATATTAATTTCGGTTATGAAATAAATATAAACAGAAAAAAAAAAAAAATAGACCAACTTTTTAACATAATTCAATGCATCTAAGTTACAACCGGCAGAACTCAATGCATCCTCATATTCAGCCATATCATCCTTAGGAACTTCTTCAACCGATAAATAATAAATTATAAAAAATCTTAGTTTGTCCTCTGGAGACTTTTTCTCGGGATCTCTAATAGCTTCCAACACCGCTAATTTATTTTGTCTAGTTATAGACTCTTCCATTTGAAAGAACGTATCAAGTTGACGTTCTTTAATCCCTTTTAATAAAGATGTTGCGATATTCATATGCATATCCAATGTTTGTTTTCGTGCTGTAAGCTCTGGTAAAGCTGTGATGGCTGACTTTAAATGTTGAGTATTTTGAGAAAAATTAACTTGATCCATATCATCCAATGAGTTTACTCCACTAAGTTTAGTAATTTCAGCAGCATCATTCTTATAACGATTGAGTTCCACGTCAATATCTTCAGCCACTTGTGGAAATGGACTTGATGCATTCTTTGCCCAGAAGAAATCTTCGCTATTCAAATCGTAACTTCTATTTATATTTCGTCCCATTTCATCTGTTTCAATGGTAATTCTATTCAAATGCATGTCCAAGACATCATGAATCAATGCTTGATAGGTCCAAGAATGGCTCAACATTGGAACAAGATCAATATTTCTATCAAGAATTATCAGTACAGGCCTTTGAAAATTTAGGGATGTTGAGCTTTCCGAAAATAGATTGTTTCGTGAATTTAATGCATGATCTCGTAATCGACTATCAAGCTTTTGTGAAATCATTTCTGCAGCATTTCCTCTCGGACAACGAATAATTGGTATGACTCCCATGGTGACTAACATGGAGAATAAAGAACTAACCGTGCGGTCAATTGCTCGCTCTATAGCTGTTTCCGCGGTGGTTGGATCATTTAACGAATAATAAATGTTTGGCTGATTTAAAGAAAAAAGGTTCGGTTCACAGACAATAAAATTTAGGTATTGATCGTAGACTTGCGAGATCAAATTTGATGTGTTATTTGATATTGTGGTAGCCGCTAACTCTTCAAGTAAAGGTCGTGAAATAGCTGTCAAAAAATTAATATAATAGGATTCGTATAGGTTTTTGGCCAAATCCTAAATTTCGGAAACCCGTTTTAAAACCATCATAATATAAAATCAAAAAATGAAGAAATTAGCTCGTGTCCAAACCTCACTAATTCTTTGTATATTTTCCGATGTCGGCTCGACAAAATAAATCGCAGGAACATCTGAGATAGGTTGTCTTTCACTTCTTAACAACCTATACAAAGCATCAAACCATTGAAAAACTGAGTCATGTTTAGAAACACGTTAATTTATGAGTTAACGACAATGAAAGATTCCCAAGATTAAATATGCATACATGTGAACAGTTACACCGTTCTCGCGTAAATCGTTAACTTTAAGGACAGAAGAAATGATATCCCGACCAAATTCGTCAAATATCAAAACCTTCCATACCGGTTCATTATTTGCTAAAGGAATTGCCGTATTCTCCGATGATGCTGGTACAACTGCAACTTCTGGTTTGGTGTTAAGGTTGAGCATCGTCACAATCGCCTCTGTTTATTTTTAAAGTAAATATTATCTTTCGATATGCTAAAACAATTGAAAAGATAATACAAATATGAAATTACCGATCTGATGATCTCGCAATGTTAACTCTTTTGGAACGCTTCTCATAATGCAAAAAAAAATAAAAATTTTTGAAACAAAAAAAAAAAAAATTTTTTTTTTTTTTTTTTATAGTAATGTAAAATCTGCGGAATTTCTTCACATCATTTGATTGGCCAATGATTTCCACAAAGTATAAAAATCTCATGGTCAGTTCACTTATTCACAGAAAAAAAAAAAGAGGGAAAAATGAAGCAATCAAATAAATTGGAAACTTGGGGAAATGAAATGACCATGAATTTGAACAACATTTTATACCAAAACATTCAAGCTTCACCTTATTTCAAACAACTTTAGTGAGTATGTTGGTCTCAATTTGTACTAATGAATTAGACGTTAATCTTGTTTTTATTTTACTAGTGAATTGAAAACTTATCATGAAGTTATAGATGAAATTTATAATCACGGTAAGCCATTTTACTTGGTTTTGATCTTATCAACACGTTATTGATTATAGTTATTTACTCTTTATAATTCTAGTTGAGTCTCTTGGTAGGTAAACAACATCAAAATATTTACTTTATTACCGGATTTGTTCGTACCATATATTCAATGCAGACTCAATAATTTTTGAATAACTTTTTTTGGTTTGATAGAACCTTTCCTTAAAGGAACAACTGCGTCTACAGCCTTTTGTTTGCTTTACAAGCTTTGGACTTTACGATTAACGGTAAAACAAATTAATGGTTTGATTCAACATACCGATTCTCCGTATGTATGGTTCGCTATTATTTTCATATAAAAGGTATATCATATTGAATATTAATAACTGTTATTAGACATATACGCGCGTTGGGATTTCTTTACCTTCGTTACGTATGTAAGCCAGTTCATTTATGGGACTGGCTTGAAGAATATTTAGACGATGAAGAGGATGTCCAAGTTCAAGGCGGTTCTCGTCCAGTCATTATGTATGTATCTCCTATGGAGTATTAATCGTACACTACAAGTTAATCGTGAGTTATTCATGATTATGATGAATTCGTTTATTGCCTTTTTGACTTATTATAAATTATAAAGAATATTAATTACTTTAACGGGCTTATATCAGAAATATAGGTAAAATGTGTCGCCAATTGTTAACAGATCAAAAATGGCTCGGAACTATTTTACCTCGTATTCCAGTACCAATCGCTCGTGATATCGAACAAAAATTGAAGGAGAGATCACAACCTCCCCCTCAGCCAAGGTAGGCATTTTTAATTTTATTAAATGTCGATTTTTTATATTATTTGTTTTTGTTATCAGGTTACACATTAGTTCCTTAAAACGCAAAAAAAGCGACTTGGATATAATAAGTTGATTTTCCTGAGGAATGAGGTAGAAAAAAAAAGAATAAATATGAGAGATATAAGTTTTTACAATACAACGTAAAGTCTGTTTCATTGTTAAATCTTACACAATTTCAATTCATCATTTAATTGGTAAATTAGAAGGGAATCGCCTACATATGATGAACCAAAGATACCTTCTGCAGAACGTTCACTAAGACGTGAAGACGAAGAACGAGAACATAGACACAGTCGTAGTCGCAGTGTTGATAAACCAAGATCTCATCGAACTCGAGATTATGAATATGAACGTAGTCGACGAGATCGTGATAGGGTTAGAGATAGCGATCGCGATCGTGACCGTGACCGTCGACGTAGTAGGAGTCGTGAGCGTCACAGAAGACATCGAAGTTCTAGTCGCGATCGTAAGGATCGTCGTAGTAGCTATGATTATGATCGAAAAAGAAAATATGATGATGATAGATATGAACGTCGTAGAAGTTAAATGAAGTTAAATTAGTAATTTAAAGAATTTTTTCAGTTAAATGTACTAAAATCGTGTTATTTTAAATATTTTCTTTTGCTCGAGAATTTTTAAAAATTTTCTCAGTCGTAATGACATAAGTTTAGTATTACCTCGTTTTTCTTTTTTTATAATTTATAGATGTTTGTCATTTATGGACATTTGCTGGTGTCTAAAATTATTTCTTGTAAGATTAAAAAAAAAAACAATCCTCAAAAAGGCCCGTGATCCAACCTCACGTTCATTTGATGATAACGTTTTAACGTTGTTACTTTTCAAGGAAAGTTACGTTCTTTTTTTTCCGTATTCAGATATTTTATTTTTATGTTACTTAGGATAATAAATTACATGCAATAATATATACAAAATACCAATTTTAGAAAAAAAAAAATATTTGTAATCAATTGAACTTTAGCATATATTTTGAAAGAATTTATTTAGGTATATTTTAGCTATTATTCATGCGCAAATTTTATGACACATTTTCCTCGTGTACATTTCGTTGCTGGCACTGCAAAGGTAATATAACAAACAGCATTTCATTTTCGGTATTCTAATTAATAAACTTTCTTTTGAAATTATCAAAATGCTAAGTTTTTCATAATTTATACCATTTTTTTGTTAATATATAAAAATAACATTTTATTTTCAAAGAATGTGATTTTATAATATCTCAAATATTTATCCTCTATCTCTTTCACCTTTACTTTTATCATATGTTAATTAATCATGTTAATCAGATCACTAATCAGTAAATTTATTTTATTTAAAGTTGATTTAAAATTTAAAAAATATGAAAATGGTAAATAACCAATTGTAATTTTAAAGAAAATTTTATGTTATAAATATTAAAAAAAAAAGGTATTTGACAAAATTAAAATGATTAAATAAATATAAAAAGAAAAATAGAAGATTAATTTTATAGTTAAATTATTTTTGTATTATTATTTGAACTAATTGGAAATGCATAATATAATAATAATAGATTAATATTCAAAATATTTTGTAATTATAAAAAAAATGTGAATTTTAACAAGTATAATAAAATTTGAATGAGATTTACTTTTTATATATTTTTATTATAAATTATAAAGATAATATAACTTATTTAAGATTGTTTATCTAAACTCATTTTGGATTTGACAAAACATTTAAACTTTTATAATTTTACTTTTTTTTGAATTTTATATTTTTAATAAGATTTTAATATAATTTTTCTAAATTTTACTTTTTTATCATTTAGATAACTTATTAAATCTTTAAGTTTTGTTTAATAACCTTAGCTTTTTATATTCAAAATATGCTTTTTAGAATATTAGACTTTATTCACATTTAATAATATATCAAATTATACTACTTTTTTATTAAATATACTAATTGTCAAATATATGTATCTTAGCCTAGTAGAAGTAAATTAAAAATATGTAACATGTATTTTAATAAGAAAATTCAACAAAAAATGAACTTTCGTTAGATTATCATTAAAATTGCTTGTTTAAACTCATTTTGGATTTAATAAATTATTTAAACTCTAGTTTTATTTTTTTTATTAAAGTAATGATATAGTTTTACATTTTTATAAGCTTTAATTGATATAATTCTATCTTTTCTAAAGTTTTGTAGATTTTTAATAAGATTTTAATATAATTTGCTAAACTCTACTTTTTACTATTACAAAACCTTTAGATTTCTTTAGCAATCTTAATTATTATATTTCTAAATTGTGTAAACAGTCAAAAAGGTTAAAGCAAATTCTAATAGAAAGGTAATTTTGATTAAATAAAGAATTAAAATTTAAAGAAGCATAAATTTAATAAATTAATAACTAAATTTTTCAGTATAAAAGGAAAGATTATAAAAGATTATTATAAATTAGACATTAAATCATATTTATTTTAAATTTTATTATAAATTTAATTATATTAAGAATTTTTGAGAATGCAGCTAAAAAATTTAGTTAGTCAAATTGTAATTATTTATAAATAAGATTATAAAGAACTATTTTATTAACTATTACTTTTATTTTATTTATAATATTCATTGATATGAAATAAAGATATTTTATTATATAAATATATACTAAAAAAGCTTAATAGATTAATAGTAAAATTTGCAGAAAATAAAATATACTGTATAAAAGAAGTACAGTGATAATTATAAATTATGTAATAAAAAATAATTTCATTAAAACAAAATATTTTTGTAATTACAAAAATAACTAATTTTTTTTTTATTATTTTAATTATTAATATTATTATTTTCAAAAATTAAAATTTAAACATGAATTAATAAGTAAATTATTTTTTAAACTATATAATTATTCAGATAATGCTATTGTATTATTTATTTTCATTTTTAACATAACTCAAATAACAATTAATACATCCCAAATTAATATATTACAACATTATTCTTTTTTAAAATATATTTAACACAATTATTACCTTATATACCCTCCCTAAGCCTTAATAATATTATGAATCCTTACTAGCATAGACTGAATTAGGTTAATACAAATTTCAACATCAAATTCTTTTTAAACCTGCTGTATCTTATTCTATAAGTTCTCTTTACTTGAAATTTGTCTAGAAATATATTTTAGCCGACAGTCAACCTCATTTCATAAATGTTCAATAGAGTTCAGATTCAGAAATTGGGGTGGCTAATCTAAGACCGTTACCTTTTTTTTCTTAAACCACTATTTATTGAATTTGCTGTGTATTTTGAATCTCCATTATGTTGAAAAATAATATTTTTAACAGTAAAATCATATGCCTTGATAGTGTCCATTAAATCATCATAAAATTTATTGATACAAGTTAACATTTATGATGCTATCTTACAATAATCACTAACATCATGAAATGTAAAACATTCTCATATCATAATTAACTTGCCTCTAAATTTTACTGTATATTTAATATAGTAGTTTTTTATTAATTCTTCAAGATGCTTTCAGTAATACTGCTTCTCATCAAAACCAAAAATCTTGAATTTTGATTTATCAAACTATATTATTTTTAACCAGTCTTTAACAGTCTAATTTTCATACTTTTTTGTAGATTATATCGAGATTTTTATATTTTTTACTAAGATATAGTATTTTTCTTTTAACCCTTATTACTAATCCATTATTTTGAAGTACACAACAAATAGTAGATATTGAAAAGTTAGATTTTCTTTTTCTTATAGTTAGTTTTATACTTCAATAGCTGATGAATACCTTTAAGAAGTAATAAGGTTAACAATCCTTCTTTGTATTAGTTTATTTACAGTAGGTGGATGACCTGTTCTTGCTAAGTTTTCAAAAGAGTTAGTTTTAAGCCATCTTTTCTAATATGAAAAACTATAAAAGGTGCAATTTTTTGAACCTTTGCTACTTCTCTAGTTGTATGTCTATTTTGTAATGAAAGAAGAATTTATGATCTTTCATTAGTCGTGTAATGCTTTTTTACTACTACTCATTTATTAAATAATTGTGACATTTTACGGAAATAAACAATAAATAAAAAAATACTTTTTTATATAATTTTATGTAGCATAATAATAATCATCTGATTCATATTAAAAACAATCAAAAATAATGCAACATATAATTTATATTACTTGCATATTATTTTATAATGGAATTATTAATGGATATTAAAAATTTAATACTGAAAAATAATGGTATTAATAAATAAAAATTTATTAAAGAGGGCAGAATATCTTTAGAATTGAAAGAAATATTTAAATTTAAAGGATTTTATTTTTTTGTTGCATTATTTATGATTATTACTGTATATGTCATAGATAATATAAAAGACATATAAGATATTTATGATTTTCTAGGGATCAATATTATTCTTTTAATTATTATTATCTGTCTTCTTTCATGTAACACTATTGAAAATAACTTTATCAGAATTTTAAAAATATAATTTTATTAAGTTTAAGTTATTTTATCATTTTAAGATTATATTTTATATTTATCATTTTTTGAATAAAAAATAACAAATTTGAATTTTATTAAATTTATTAATTAGAACTAAATTATATATAATATGAATTAATAGATATTTATAAATTTTTGAAATTTTTAAAATTAGTAATTATTAATATAAATCAAATTTTCAAATTTTTAATTTTTAAAATAATTTATTATCTAATAATTACAAAAAAATAATTCTTTTTCTAGCAATCACTTGACTAAGAATTTTTATGTAAAAAATATATATGTTTAAGGATAGCCACAGCTTAGCCTATGAACAAAAAACAAAATTCCCTTTTTAAATTTCTTTCTCTTTTTGTTCTCCCTAAACTCTCTTATTCCAAAAAACAGTTTTTATTAGTCTAAATGGTGATGTTTTTTGTTAAAATATTTTTTTCATCACTTCTTATAGCTGTTTTTCCATTTTTTCTCCTTTTCTTTTTGCTTATAAAAGTGGGCATCAGGAGATATCCCAAATGACAATCAAGATTGATAATAACTTTGAATCAGCCAATTGCATGTGATGATTTTCCCATTACCTTCTTAAACAAATACACTTTTTTTAGATCTCTGATATTATAGAGCCTGCCAATTTTAGCAGGATTTTTTGATTTTCATAACTGTGTGATTTAGGCTCTGTGCAATGACTGTCAATAGCTATAATCTGAATTGATAAACATATTAACATGAAAGTTTAAAAATACTAAAGAGCCTTTGATAGAATTTAGTGATTATGAATGCTCCTATTATAGAAGATCGCTATAACCAGAAATTAATCAGGCAATTTAGCTAGAAACTTGTTGAAGTCAAATTTTTTTATTAGCTTCTTTTTGGTTTAACAATAGTTTAAGTTACTTATTTTTGTATTGAAATTAAATTTAGGATAGAAATTATTATTAGATAAAAAAGAAGAACATAGTAATAATTAGTTATCATATATTGATGAAGACTCTTTAATGATTGTTTCTGAAATATAGTAGATGATCAGTTAGTTTGAAGCTAGTAAGCTTTTAGCTTGTAAGGACATTTTAGGCAATTCATTTTATTTTTTCTACTATAAGTACCCATTTTTAGGATTTTCATATATTAACCTACTAAATCTATAATTTCATAATACTAAGTAATGAGAACTGTTAGAATATCTAAAATATTCTATGCCTTCACAATATATTTCTAGTACTATGCTATAATAATCAGAATATAAAAATATATATGTATCATAAAAAAATGTATTATTGAATTAATATTAGAGTTCTGAATGAGTCGAGTCGAGTCAAGTCAAATTTATTTTATAAAATCTTTCAATTTGATTTGATTCAAGTTATACAAATTTTAAACTCGACTCGATTTGACTCGACTCGATTTTAACTCGATTCGACTTTGAAAAAAAAATAAAAAAAAGAAACGAAAAGATCGGAGGAGGGGGGGAAAGAGCGAATGATTCAGGTTATCGTTCAAGTCAAATGATTCAGTCATCGTTCTTTTTGAACGATAAAAGAAATCGTTCAAGTTAAACGATTCGTCATCGTTCTTCTTGAATGATAAAAGAAATCATTCAAGTTGAACAATTCATCATCGTTCTTCTTGAACGATAAAAGAAATCGTTCAAATCGAACGATTCGTCATCGTTCTTTTTGAACGATAAAAGAAATCATTCAAGTCGAACGATTCGTCATCGTTCTTCTTGAACGATAAAAGAAATCATTCAAGT
>CAJVPP010000835.1:0-25727 GCA_910592005.1 Funneliformis mosseae | reverse complement strand
AGTTATAATCGGCAAAAATTACGCCAATTAGTATAACGAAAATCACGTGGTCCAATACTTTTGACCGGGGAGTGTATATGGAATAGCAAAAAATAGAATATGTCTAATATCAATTAAATAACATTAAAAGAAGATGAAAATGCCATAAATAATATAATAAGATACATAGACTTAATAGTTATCATAATAAATCTAAAAATAAATATAGCAAGACCTAATCAGCATCTATATTAGAAAAATCTGAAGAATTAGATGATAGTTCTCAAGATTATATAAAATTAATCAACAAATTACAGTGATATATAAGATGCAATTCTTCATACTGTATTCATCTCAGCAAAAGGCAGGAGGTATGTAGATTCAGGTTTTTTAAGAAATGTATCAATCTCTCATTATACGTGATGACAAGCATGGTCAACTAGAGTTAATCTCAAAATGAAATAATCCATATATTAATTCACATAATAGACTCCAATTGCAGGAATGAGAGCTAATATTGACCTGAATCCAGTACTCAACATTCATACAGCTTTATAATATATAGCAAAATATGCTAGTAAAGCTAAACCAAGATTCATTGCATTTGCTGAAATATTCAATTAAATATTCAGTAATAGTGACTTCAACAATTCTTTATTCATAATAATACAGAAACTTTTACTTAACAGTATTGCAGAAAAAGATATTTAAGTATAAGAAACTTATCACCTTATCCTCAGTATCCTATTATATTACTTGAGTCAAACATTTGTTACTTTAAATCTTAGTAAAGATACTTAGAAGTGGATTTGCAAAACTAGTACTAATGAAGATGATAATGATTTAAGTAATATGAAAGATCTAGATATATGATACAATTACATCTAAAAGAATACTAGAATTGACCTACTGAATTAGAAAATTTTTCACTTTTTAAGCTTTATTTAACACATAAAAAATTAAAGGTATATGGAAAAAATATAAGAAAGAGAATATCATATGTATATGGCTAAGACATCTTTCTTATGGAATGGAAAACAATAAAAAGAATTCTGTAATGTAAAGATTTTACTTCACGTTCTGCATCAAAGCATCAATTAACTAAAAAACAATAGTAACATCTCATGATTAACAGTTTATAATCAACATATTAATACAATAAATAGCGATCTGATAGATTTGCTTAAACAACCAATAGATAATAAAGTTATGATTAGCGATGAAGAAAGCCTAGACAAAATGATAGATGAAGAGGAGCCTGAAAATTTCAATATGATTAGATATTTCTTATGAAGATGAGACCTAATACAAGAATTACTAATACAACTGAATTAGGAATTAGAGACATAGATCAGAATTATAATTAGATGAATGACGCATAATAAACTATCCTTTTAATAATATAGCAAACGTATGTGAATTTTTGTATCAAGTTTCAACAACTAATGAAGAAAAAAAAAGGAAAGATAACATTAATGTTAATTTACAAAAGTTTAATAAAAACTAGAGAAGAGTTTTCAACTGAATAGAAGCATATTATCAAAATATACTTTCAGGGAATCAGATTGAACCCTTAAGAATAATAGTTATGGGCACTGCAGGTACAGGTAAATCTTATCTAATCAAGTTGATATGAAAGTAACTTAATACAATAGTAGAAGATAGATCAAACATGTCAGTACAGGTAATCACACTCACAGGTATTATCGCATTTAACATAAATAGATCAATAATTCATTCAATATTATCTATACCCATTAATAACAAATCTGAAATTGAGTTAGATTGAAGAAATTATAAGAATGATTACAGAATATATTTTACCTTATTATTAACGAAAAAAGCATAATAAAATATAGAATGTTTGCAATAATCAACATAAGATTAAGATAAGCTTTTTCTGAAAATAAAAACTAAGCATTTAGAAGATGATCAATATTACTATTCAGTGACTTTGATCAATTTCTACCAGTCCTTAATTTTCTTATGTATGCATAGAATTTATCAAAAGATACAAAATCAAATAATGGCATAAAATCATACAAAGAATTCAGAGAGTGTATAAACTTAAGATAGTGCAGAGACAATCAGGAGAAAGTGAAGAATAACAGGCATTTTGAAATATACTCTTGAGATTGCATAATGGAGACAGTAGCCTAAAAGATTGGTAAAGACTATATAACTAATTTGACATAAATTTGAATTAAACGGAACGTGATTGATTCAGACATCATTTCAATACTTATGACATAAAATAATGTAAATAGAATTAACACAGAAATGCTCTGATTTTTAAATTATTTGGTAGCTAAGATAATTGCAGAATACATAGGTAGATATGAAGCAAAAAAGCCAAAATTAGACTTAACAAAGGAACTTGAAGCTAAACTACTATTGGCAAAAGGATCTTGAGTGATATTAACATCAAATTTATAGATAGAAACAGAGTTAGTAAATAAAGCAATAGAAATAATACAGGATATTCTATATGAAAAAAAGGTATTAACTTCATTTCCTATAATAGTTTTCGTAAAATTTAACACATATGAAAGAGATACCATCACAAATTCAAAGGACATTAAAGTAGTTCTGATTATACCTATAAAACACTCTTGGGAAGACAAGAATAGGATAATATGTTTAAGGATATAACTTCCTTTATGTCTTGCTTGAGCCATTATGGTGTACAAAGCCAAGGGCTTATACTACCAAAGGTAAAAATAGATATAGAAAATACAGAATTTGTTATAGATATTTTATTTATAGTTCTGTTATAAGTTTGCTCACTCAGTAATTTCTACTTTAGATATTTCACTTTTGATAAGCTTTAACATATCAAAAACAATAAATGGTAACAAGAATGAAAAAATGAAAAAAACACTTATATAAATTGATACCATAAAAATAAATATAAAAAATCAATATCAAAAAAAATCATTTTATAATTTAAGGTATAAGGATAATTATCACAACTAAAAAATGACTTTTTTTACATAATTTGTTTTACATTACGAAGTTTATGAACAAAAAATTAAAATAAAAGTATATAAAAAGAAAATAAAAAAAAATAAACAAAAAAATAAAATAAAAATAAAAAAGGCACTTTAATATTTCTGTTTAATTTGAATACATATGATTGCTTATTTAGAAAAGGCAATACAACAAATCACAAATAAACAAATAAATATAAAAAGACGTCAACTCAATTGACAAGTAGATAGACAAATAAATACTGATTACAGATATATATAATCTTTTGCTTACACTTTAGACTAATGAATTATTTATCTAAACTAATCAAATCTTTATTATCCCTTTAAGTATTTTGCAAGCAAATTTTCTTGCAATTTTATTTTATAATTAAATTATTTATAATATTTTTAAATATTTAAAAATTAATATTTTTATAATAAATTTTATAATATTTTCTAAGTAAAAATTCAAAAAAAAAAATGTAATTAATTAATGATATTTTAAAAATAAATATATGATAAATTATTATAAAAAAAATTAAAATTTTAAACTTATATATTTTGCTATTTATTAATCTCAGAAATATAAAATATAATCATTTAATAGATCTTAATGAAATAAATCCAACAAACTAAATTTATTTTATTTTAATTATTAAATAATAAGTTATTTTAAAAAATTGAAAAATTAAAAAATTAATATATATTAATAATTATTAATTTTAAAAATTTCAAAATACTATTATTAAATAAATCTTAATATGACAAATTTAATAAACTTTATTTCATCTTTTTATAATCACTAGATATTAAAATATTATAATTATTCTATAATATTTTATAATTAATTTATACTTACACTTTAAGGGATAAGAAAATTTATTACTATTATAATAAATTATTTAGTAGATATAATAAATAATTTATTATAATATAATATCATTGAATTAGATTAACTAGAATAATCTAGATAATCATATAAAAATAAGTTAAAAAATAAATTTTTTTTTATTTTTTTAATTTTTTTTAGAATTAGTCTTTCTTTAGATTTTGAAAACTAATTAATAAGCTAATTTTTTTTTTTAAAATAGGTAGACTTTTTTGAAACATTTATTAACGTATTTTTTTTTAAAACTAGCTTTTTTTTAGAAATTGAGAATTAACTGGTAAATTGATTTTCTTCTTTTTGAATATGTGAATTATTTTAAGAATATTTATTAACATTCTTTTCTTTTTTTTAGAATTTAATTATTTATTAATAATTTATAATAAATGTCAAATTAACATAATTAATTTTAATATCATCAAAATTAATTAGCATTAAAGTATATAATAAAAGTCAAATAATTAAATTCTAAAATAAAAATACAAAAAAAAAATAGTATTAAAAACTAAAAATTAGTTTAATTATATAAATTAATTCTATAATTAATTAAAATTATTATTAAAAAAAATAAAATAAGAGTATTAAATTACAAATTATTTAAATGCAATGATTAAAATTATTATTTAAATTAAAAATACTTATTTATAAATAAACAAATATTTAAAGTTATTAAAATTTGAGTTAAAAATAAAATAAAAATATATTAATCAATATATTATATATTATAAAAGAAATTTGTAAATAAAAATATACTTAATTCTTAATTATAAATTTTATAAATATTAAATTAAAATTTATTATAAAATAAATAAATATATAATTTAAAGAAAATAATTTAGTAAAATAGTTTACAATCTATTAAAATAGCAAATAGTTTTTTATAAAAAATAAGATTATTTATTTAAATTTATTTAGATTTAACAAAATATCTAAACTATAGTTTTACTAATTTTTATTAAGCTTTTAATATAGTTTTATATTTTTATAAGCTTTAATATATTTTTACCTTTTTTAAAGTTTTGTAAATTTTTTATAAGATTTAATATAATTTTATTAAATTTTACTTTTTACTATTTAAATGATTTATAAAACCTCTAAGTTTTGTTCAATAATTTTAATAGAAAATTATAAAATATTAATGATACTTAAATATATTTTTTATTTAATTACAAAAATAAGATTCTAAATAAGTATTAAAAATTATTAATAGAACTCTAAATTTGATCTAATAAGTCAAATAATCTAATGAGTTAATCTGAAAGTTTGAATTTAGTTAGGTAGATATTAGATCTAATCTGACTTAAATTTTTTAATTAAAAAATTCAAAATTTAATAATTTTATCAATATTAATTTATTTGAGATAAAATAATTACCATTTAAATCTTCATATAGAGATGAATTAAATGAATTATATTTGATTCATTTTAACTTACTAATTACTAAAAATAGCTTATTTAATTTTACTATATAAATATTTTAAAACGTATATTATATATTTATATATAAATATAAAATAAGGCTAACTTTATTAATATTAATTTATTTGAGATAAAATAGCTACTATTCAATTTATTATATAGAAATGAATTTAATAAGCTATATTATATTTATTTTGAATCCTCAGATACTAAATTATTTCAAAAAACTTTTTTTAATTTTTTTAATATAACCTGTAATTCAATCTATGATCTGACCTAATCTGATACTTTAGGTTATATTAAATAGAGTATCTAATCTAACTTGATCTATTTAAAACTCTAATTATTAAATTAGAAAAATATAATATTAATAGGTATTTTATAGTAAAAAGGAAAAAACTACCAAAAAATTTTTTTACTTTATAAACTAAATATATTTTTTTAGAATTTTTTCTTTATTTATAAAAATTTTTATCAAATATTATAAGCAATTTTAAAATTAATTCTATTATAATTTATACTTTTATATAAAAACTTTAAATTTTAAAAATGTAATTAAAAATAATTAATATTAAAAATATTTTAGTTTTTAATTATTTAATAAATAATAAAATTTTATAATTAAAAAAAATATATATTAGTAAGGTATAATAATATAAGGATTTATTCTATTCATAAATAATATCATTTCTTTATAAAATAATATTTATATCTTATATATTTCTATATTATTTAATTATTATAATTTTTTCTATTCTTCATTTTTAAAAAAATTTATACTTTTTTCACTTATTCAAATTATTAATACTCTTATAATAATTTTTTTTTGCTTCTAATTTAGAATTTTTTACAGATAAATTATTATTTAATTTTAGTCTTTCTTTAATTAGAATAGATTTAGCTTAATTATAAATACATCTGAATTCTTCAATAACCTTATATTTAATTTTTTTTGTCACATTTTTTACTTCTTTCTTAGTTATTAAATTTGCTACTATTTTTATAACATTTATTATTACTCTTCAAACCGTTATATAGCTATTAAAATAGATTCTTAAATGATTATCTAATAATTTAATAAATATAGATTACTCTTGACTGATATCATCATCAATATAATCTTTATTGAGAATTAATAATTTCTACTTTTGATTTTATGTTTTTAACATAATAAATTCACATTATCTTAATATTAAACTATACAAAATTAAAATTTACTCAAGAAATCTATTTAATGATAAAGTTAATTAATTGATTAAGATTATTTTAATACTATAGCTCTTTATTTTAATTTTAATATTTGAATCACTTTTTTTTATCTATTTAACAACTTATCAGTTGCAATTTTCATCTATCATTTTATTAAAGAATTATGCAATCTATTATTATTCACTAATTTAAATAACTGACAAATATATAAACTTTTTTATAAATTAGACTATTACAGCTTTTTATTATAATAATAATATAGTTAGTATGCATATTTCTTATGAAGCTATTACTTTTAGAAAAAAGAAATAACAATGTATATTAAAAATGCTTTTAAATCTTGAAATACTTCAAAATTAATATTCTTTTACTTACCTTTCTTTATAATTATATATGTATTACAAATGTAATGAAAAAATATTTAATTATATATAGAAATATCTTATATTTTGAATACAAATGACAATAATAATTACTTATTTATAAATATACTTTTTTGAATTAACAAAAGATAGCCATACTAATATGAATTCTTTTAAGTTACTAATATAGTATCTTCTTCTTATAATTAAATTTTCATTTTAGCTTGATAAAAAAATTAATTTCTCAAAACTTATAATATTTTGTATATATTTATAAGAATTGATCAACTTATACTAGTAACTTTATTAATATTTATGCATTTTATTTTTGAATAAATGCAGCTTATTTGAATTAAATATTATTTTATTTATATAGCTTTTGAAAAAGTTCATGATATTAATATTTAAAATATAATAGATAATATCATTTTCTCTGAGTATAGTTTTAGTCATTTTACTTCTTCTTTTTTATCATTAGTCTTTTCAAATTTTAATAATGTAATAGTTAAATTCTTTTTCTTGTTTTATATTATTAAAATGTTAAATTTAGCTTAAATTGGAAATAGATTTTAGAAAAATGTAAGGTCAGTTTTAATTTAGATTTATTTTAGATAGAAATTTTCATATTTTTTCAAATTTGTAATTTGTTTTACTTTTTAGCTTTACTTTTACTTTAAATTTAATAAAGATTTTGTGAAACTATTACACTTTAAGATAATTTTGATCAATTTAATTAATAATAAAAATAATATATTCTTTTAAATATATTGTTATATAAATAAATATTTAGTTTACTTTAATTTCTTCTTTATTTTATGAATATACAAAATATTACTCTTATTGTGGTCACTTCTAATAATGAAAAAAAATATAAAAAATATTTTTTTTTTCTGCTTTACTTTTTACTCTATTTATTCTGAAAAGTTAGAAGTAAATTTTCTTTCTTTTCAAATCATTCTCCTTTATCTTTATTTTTATGTATAAAGATTTGTATACTTTAAGAGTATATAATCTTTGAAAGATTTGTTATCTCTTTTATTGCTTTAAAAAAGGATAAAATAGGTAGTAATTTCAGTTTTATTAAATTGAGAATGTTATTGAAATTCAATTGAACTTTTTACTATGAATTTCTTATAACAGTTATAAGCATTGTATTGCTTAAAACAGACATAATTTGGTAGTATACTTTGTTAATAACAAAATCAGTTACCTTTTTTCTATTAGTTGACCATCCTTGGCATATAGTAATTATACAGTAATTGATTCTTTTGATTCATTTACGAAGTAGAATTAGAAGCTAAAAATAATTTTTTTTTTATTTAGATTACCTAAAGTCTCAAAAAGGTACTTTAAACTGTGAAAATCTTTTTATAAATTTAATAATTATTTGAATTTAAATGAATGTGACCAATAAATAGAATTTTTTTTTTTTTTTTTTGTTTATATTTCTTTTATTATATTGAATTTTATTTTTTTTTTTTGAAATAAAATATTTACATACAGTATATATAAATTTTCTTTTAAGTAATAATTGAATTTCGGTATATTATACCAGGCAAATAATAAGTTTAGAATTTTCCGGGCCCGGCCCGGATTTTTTAAAAATCATTATTTAATTAAAATTTAGCCGCCACTGATTGTATAATAAAATATTTTATTGTTGTTAAATCAATTTCATATTGTTTGTAAACAGTATTAGCATTTTGGTATTACATAGTGATCTTCATTAATCTTTTTTGTTTATTTATTATAATAAAGATTTGTTAAAAAATACATATCGTTATTTTTGTAATTTGTTAAATAAAATTAAAATGATTAAATTGTTTAATTTCGCATCGCCAATAATTATAATTAAGTCCGGGCCGGGCTTCAAAATTTAGACTTATGCAGATCTCTATACCAAGGTATAATTACAGTATCTTTCGCGCAATAAAAATAAGTACAGTATATTTTGTACAATAAGTCAATAAGTAAAATCTTATAAGACATCAAAATGTTGAACTTATTAAATAAAGGATTCACCTACATCGTGAATTATTTTACATTTAAAAAAATTATTAAATGATGTATTAAAATTATAAAATTTAAAATAATATCTGATAAATAATTTTTTTTAATATTTAATTTAAATTGTCGAATTATTAAAAATGAAATTATTAAAAGGGCTCTTTCAAATGAATACAAGTAATAAGAAATGACAATTAATATTTTGATTTTTAAAATAATTCTTTTCTTGATAAACTAGAAAAATAATTCTCGGTTGCGAATAAGTAAGTTCAATCGTTATTCAACCGATATTTTCAACAAAATTAAATTAATCAAACCAATATTTTTAAAGGCAAAAATGATTTACAATGGATTTTAAAAACTAACATTATCCATTATTACGCAAAAATTATTATTTTTTTTTTTTTTTTTTACATTTAAAAAATAAACCATTCAAATCGAGTTTAAATAAGAAGAACAGATTTAAGTGAAACCATTATAAGGAAAAGACGAAGTTTCAAAACACCCGGATGGTAAAATTAATGATTCAACATTGTTGTTATTATTAAGGTTATTAAAGTTTGTACCATTAAATAGATTATTTTCGAATGGTTTGTTTGTAATTTGTGTTGTTAGCCGAGCAATTCGCTCGAGGGTATTTGTGTTGTTTATTGAACGATTTTGCGAAATTTCGTTTTGACTTTTATCGTTATCATTATTTTTAGAATTATCCATTGTGAAATGTGTGTCCGTTGATTGTCTGACTTGATTTATTTATAATAAATAATTTTTGAAAGTTGGAAGTCACTTTACCTTAAAGAGTCTGATTGTAATCAATCTTATTTTTTGAAATAAATTTAATTTATAAATATATATATTTTTTTTACTTGACATTTTATCGAATGTTAAAATGTACGTGTCTGGTTTTCTAAATCGTACTTCCTTTGTTTCCCGCATTAATAGTGTCCGTCGTCGGAAATAAGCTTTTGATTATAAGTTATATGCATCAATAACTACGAAACTAATCATAAACAGAAATTCAATCATTACAAATTTGAAAGCTCTTTTACCTCAAATTGTAATAGGTGAATAACACTTCAACCAAATATTGATTTGCATTGATAAAGTTGTTTAATTAATTTATTTATTTATTTTACATTGAATTTTTTGGCGTTTTTAAAATCATATAATTCTTTTGTCCAACGCGTTATTAATGTAAAAAGTATATATGTGTCAATAATTACGAATCAATCATTCATAAAACGGAAATTCAATAATTACAAATTTAAAGATATATTTACCTCGAAATAATCTGATTGATTGTAATTTGTAATAATAATCGACTTTGTTTATATGCTAAGTTGAATCAACAAATTTTGATTTGTTTAAATAAATTTTTAATTTATTCTTTTTTTTTTTTCTTTTTTTTTTTTTAAAAAAAAATTCTTTGCCATTTTTATAATCTGATTGTAACCTGTGATCAAGACAACCCTACTTTATACACTTTGAGTGAATAAAGCTTTAAACAACGGATGTATAGTCTTTGAGTTGCATCGATCTTCCAACTTTTTTTTTTTTTTTGAATAAAAAGGTACTTGAGTTTCCTAAAGGATACATTCCTTTGCATATAACGCACATTGAAGGTTACTATTGTCTGTCACAGAAGTTATTTTGATTTCAAAAAAAAAGATTTTGATGACTTTAAACGATATATAAACTTCATGCATATCATCTCGTAATAGGGGTTTTTTGTTTACGACGCCTATGAATAAAAGATTAAGTCATTTAGCCAAGTTGAAAAGGTCAATAGAACTTAAATTGGAAAAATGAATAAGGTCATAAATAATTATGATGCCTTTTGTAATTTGCAAAGGTAAAAAAGAGGTAATATAATGAATCAAAAATTTTTTGATTCGTTATACCCAAGTTTTATATCTTTTTTTTTCCAGATCTTATAGATCGATCCTTTTTTTTTTTGATTTAAATAAACCCATTTTTAATCTTGAATGACTTGTTATTAACCATGTCAGTTATTTTATATATAATTTTTTTTTTTTTTTTTTAAGATCTAAAAATAATTAGGAAAAAAAAAAATAATAATAATGTAATTCACATGGTAACTAAGTGATAGTGTCACACATTGTTTCAAATTAGTGTTACCTTCCGTCTGAATTCAACATTTTGACATTCCCGATGAGTTTTGATCGGAATTAAAATACGATTTGATTGTAATAATTCGTGATATCATGAAGTTTCACTTGTGGAAATATACTTTTTCAGAGATGACGATGTCGTAAAGAAAGAAATCTTCTGTATAAATAATATTAAAAAAATTAAAAAAAGATTGATTAAAAATTTATCCCAAAAATGATTATATCGAGATGATTATTACCATCATCCATAAAAGTCGAATTTATACTTGAACTTTCAAAGAGAATGGTTAATTCGTGATGGGAGATTTGTTTTTAAAACAAACAATCGTAGGGAATTCATATTCCGTAACTTTTATTGGAAAGATAGACAGAAAGTCATTACGGATTCAAGATGTGTTACCTTCGATCATCTGATTCTCACTTCCATATAATTAACACCGAATTACGTCAGTATGACCTTGAAGCATTTTAATGTTATAATAAACTTTTAAAATAATAAGTAAAACTTTGATGATAAATAAACTTTTTTTGACGTTAATGTTAACAAGAAAAAATATAAGGAAACAGACTCAAGAAAAGAAGAGGGATAAAATTTTTATGGTGTGATTTATTTATTGTTATATACGCATGATTTAACGTGATTTCGCATAGAGCGCATAATGACTAAGCATTTATTTTGGTTGGATGTAAAAAAATATTCTTATTTTAATTCGGGAAGAAAAAAAAATTTGATTATGGTTACTGAGCAACATACGATACTATAATGTATATATATTTTTTTTTATTACGTTTTGATAAACAACAAATACTAAGAAAAATATTTAAAATTTTTTATATAATCGTACTAGTTTACTATAATTACAACATCTTTTGATGGGTATCTATAAAGCACGTATCATCTACAATATACTAAACTAAATTCAGTTTATTTACATTTTTAGTCAAATATGTTACTGAAAAAATATTATCTTCTTTTTTTATTATGAATAGGGGAAAAAAAAATATGTACAAATCCATCCCAACTTTTCTACACATCCTTTAGAACCAATTTTCCACATGGGGGTGTTCCATTTCACTCATGATGCAATCTATGAATTATAAGTATTAAGAGAAGCAAACTAAAATAACTACAACAATCTCTAAATATTTTTTAATTTTTACCCATAATGAATTATAAGTATAAAGAGAAAGAGAACAAACTATTACATAATATTTCAATTAAAAAATCTATTTATGTAGCAAAAAAGTACGAGTTTGTTCATTAGTTTCATGAGTTCTAATAACAACTCCAGCAACTTTGTTCATTTCTAGTCGTTAATGGAATCACCGAATGAGGAGTTCTGCTTTAAATTTTTATTGAATACTTTACAACTTCCACATCGTCCATTGTCCGTTGATATACCTTTTCGTTTGCTTGTATACCAATAAGTAGAACCATAGTGTTTCTTTTTATTGGTTAATAATGTATAATCTAATCTCAGAAAAAAAATTGAGATAGATATATAAATTACGTATGATTTAAGGTGAGTTTTCCACGTTGAAGTAATGGTGTGTTTATGTGCCATTTGAGATGTATTTGTTTTGTGTGAATTTCTTTTTTAATTCATTTATCTCAAAAGTTTAAAAAAAATTTTTTTTTTTTTTTTTTTTTTTCGGTTCTATTGGTTCAATTTATTTAAAAAGAGAGATTTTTTGGGGAGAAATTTCCATTGTTTCATATTTATAGGAAAAATAATCAACGGATAAATCTTTTTTGCGAGATCATCATCATCACATGACGCGTTACTTAAACTTTTTTTTATCGTTTTTATTATAGTCGATAACTTTTTTTTTTTTTTTTTCTCTTTGATCAACAAAAAAATCTATTAAAATGTTCTCATTATTATTCATTATTACTATTAAAAAAAATTAGACCCTTTAAATATAATAAAAAATATAAAAAAAAATATTAATAATAATATTAATAATATACTATACTAAAATAAGAGTCCATAACAATAATACTTTTATAAATTAATATTTAATGTTCCTTGAAAAGTATGGATAAGATTTTTTAAAAAAATGTTTCTATTAGATGTAAATAATCTACAAGTAATTAAAGTAATGATTAGAGGATTTTTATTTAATTAAAAGAATTCAACCGTTGACCTATGATTGAATGGTCTCATTAATGGTGAAGAATTTTGAAATGGTTGCAGTGAAGGTGTTAAAGGTCTTGATTGTATCGGTGATCCTGATCTTTGTGAAATAGGCGAAACAGGTGAAGATGGCCGAGGTATAGGTGACGAAATTTTATTTATCGCATCAGATCCAACATTGTGTCTTCCCCGTTCTGGTGGACGTGGTGTCATTTTGCGTGCTTCTGAAAGCGGAATCGTTGCTATATTACTTGAACTAATAACTGGAGCTATAATGATGATCATCAAATATATCAATATATAAATTTAAAAATATCATTAATTTAATTACTTTTATAAAATACCTTTGCTGTCCCTTGCGATTGTGGCTTTCATCATTGCTTTCATCCAACCTTTCAATGCCTCCATGTCATCATGTGCGAAATAATGCGATTTCTCTGTATCATGAATTAGCTTGAATCCATATTTTCCATGTAATATATTCTCATCCGAAATTATACGATACCCGGTTAAATTTATGTATCCCTTCATCTTCGATATCTCGAGTTCCTGATAAAATATTTCAATATGTATTTAATATGATGTGCATATCATTTTCTTTTTTTAAGAAAAAAAAATAAATATGTTCATTACCTTATCATTCTTAAAGTAATAAAAATTAATCCCTTTTAATATACAATAACGTGAATTCCATGTCTTATATTTATCTCCTTGTTTCTTCAACCATCCTTCATGATCTGGTTCTCCAATTGATTCAACCGCTTCCTCGCTCAAATTTTCATTATCATCAATGTTCTCCAAGGAATAATTAATATTTTTACGATCATGTAATGTTGAATTGGAATTCACCCTAATAATTAATTAAGATTAACTTATTAGCAAAAGAATTATAGGTAAATATATAGAATGATGTATGAATCTTAATAATCACTCTAATGATTGTTTAGGGAGACCTAATTGATTTCCGACCAAGCTACCTCGATCCTAAAAATAACAAATGATAAGAGACCATTCCATATTAAAATAGAAAATTATTTTTAATATTTAGTTACCAAGACAGGTTTATTTTTTTTATTGGACATGAACTTTAATCGGTGCTTCTCCATCTCTGGTGATGACGCAGACTCCTCCTCGGCTGATTTACTTTTCATTATTTTGTCTTTCATATACTCTTCATTGCACTAAAGAGTGAAAATAATAAGTTATTAAAAATTCCTTATAACGATACAATATTAAAAATAAATCCTTACTTTCTTGAATTCCCAGCCGCCTCCTCCAGTGCTCGTTCGTGCTTTCTCTTTTTTACTCGTATTATTCATACTATTCCTATCCTTATTTTTCGAAAAATTCAATTTTGATAAAAATTTACCGCTTTTCTTATTTGGTGATTTTATAACCGTCTTAAACAGATAAACAATTAAAATAATTTTTTTTTTAAAAATGGAAATTCCAAATAGTAAAATCAGATAGAATAAATTATAAATGTCACACCTCGATGTTTGAACCTTCCGCATCACCAACTCGCCGAGAGTACGTATAATACGTAGGCGGAACATTCTTTGTGACAGAAGAATTTCTTTGAGCATCCATTAATTGCTTAGGAAAGGCAACCAGATCATCAATGTGCGACAAATTATTTGGTATGATGCCATAATTATTAAATAAACTTCCACTTGAATTCATGGCTTGGTTAGAATATACCCCATTCTGCGGGGATAACGACGAGTCGGGATAAAATGTTGTGGGATGTTGATTAAATTCTTCAAAGTCTGATACATCATCGTTTTCGCTATAATGAGATTTAAGTTCGGTAATAATATTCATTATGCGAACGCGTTTACCGAATGAGTTTATATCCAACTCTTTTAATGTTGATAAGCTCAACCCAAGAAGCACATCACCTGTGATGTCATTCTCTGTAATTTAAAAAATAGAATTGTTGAGTCTAAAGTAATCAGCAAAAGAATAAAATGATGTTTTTTGACTCACCGATAAAATGATGTATTTCCGATTCGAATCCCTTCTCTGTTAACCACATGCATACTTGATCCACGTCCCAGGACATTGGATGTCCACCTACTTGTCTCTCAGAAGATCTTTCAACTTTCTTCGTATTACCTACTGACTCAAATCGTGACGGAGAACTATGTTGTCTCTCTAATGATGAAATCCGACTACTTGTAGTGCTAGACTCCGATGATGATGTCATGGGAAATTTACTAGAATGTCCGTTTTTTGGCGACCATAGATTTTGTTGATTTAACTTATACTGATAAATTTCTTCTTCCTCAGTTCTAACTCCCATCCTTTGTAATTTATCCTGTATATCATCTATTGTCTCATCAATAGATGGGCTTGGCATCCTCAAAGATGCCGAAGACAAATCCAATTCTGATCCACGCATATTAATAGCCGATATTGGCGACAATTGATGTGAACTTGTTTTAATGCTATCATTACTTACAGGAGTCAATGATACATTTTTTGGAATTGGTTTCTCGTACGTTGTATAATCCTTTGGGAAAAGTCCAATTTGCCCATAAATATTTTTTCCCTATCGCAATAATATTAATAAAAAAAATGAATTGAATATCACGTGATAACAAATAAAATAACTGAAAATAAGATAATGAAGTAGTAATCTTTACCCTCCACCAGCCATCCCGATACAAATCATCTTTTTCCAATACTGCAATTGGTTCCCCCATTTGAAAAGGAACCTCGTCATCATGTTCAGCTTCAAATGGATAAATGGCATATACAGTTTCCAAAGTCATTTTGAAAGACGAATTTCTTTGCAGCTTATAAAAAGTACAAGGTACCGAACTTCCGAACTTTCAAAGTCCAACTGTTAATTTTTTTTTTGAAATATAAATTAAAATATTATATTATGCTCGCATAAAGACTTTTGTTTACTGTAAAAAAACACGGAAGAGATTTAAATTTCTTTTGTATTACAGTTCGAATATTGTTGAATTGACTACTTGTTTTCCTATTTAAGAAGTCGGGGTATGCGGAGTCCTTGGATATTATTATTCCCCGAAGGAAAAGCGTACGGAGTATACAAAAAAAAAAAAAAATTTTTTTCTTTTTACTAAAAAGTCTTGAAATGTAAAAAAAAAAAAAAAGAGGTTTATTTTTGAAACTATTTCATGTTAAAACAATATAAAATGAATCATTGTAGGTTTCGAAAGGCATGTAATCTGTTCATCAATGATAAATAGAGTAATAACTCTGCAATTGGCACATGTGAAGACATCAAGTTATCACCGTGATGATTACTATTTTTGGTTCCTCATAATTATCTCTTTCCCATTTTTTTCCTGTATGAAATATAAAAAAAGAACGATTATTTGCCTGAATAAAATTAACAATCACCATTCAATGAACTTTACCGAACTGTCGGTCACGCGGTGTGACGACATCATGTTCTTGTTTTTAATTAAGCTTAATAAAATCTCGCATTTTGCATACTGGTAAATTGGAGATTCCGTGTTTTTGATTTATTTACTGCGTCTACCCGCAGCATGAAGGTTTGCTATTGGTTCCGCATTGACCATGTCTCGTGTGCCGGACGCACAGAGACCGGATTGAGGAACTCGGGTCAATTCAAAAAGAATTTTTCATGATATTCGCGACAAGAAACTTTTATTGGGAGTATTTATTAGAAAGTAATCGTACATTCTAGACTCAACCTCTTTCTTTATGGATCACCGTTTTACTAATTTTGAACATTCCCGAATAAACCACACTTTTCGTATTACAAGCTTTGTGTAGATTTCCGCATTTTATATCAAGTATAAGGAAAAGTAATTTTAAATAAAAACATCTCTATCAGTAGCTCACATTCCTAAACAAAAATCCCTTTTTAACAAAACTACCTTTTTACAATCTGGCTAGAATACTTACCAAATTGCAAACAGAATCCAAGAGACGTAGCAATTTAATGGGGTGATAGTTCATTTTCGTTAAAATTTGTTATCGTTTATTTCAGTGCAAATTACTTTACTTTCTTAACTAATTAATTTGACAAAAGTAGAACTATGTATTTGTATTTTTAAAATATTGAAAACAAGTAAATTCAACCTTTATTATTATGTAATTGTGAAAGGAGGAACGGCTAAGTAAAAAATGAATGGTGATTGTTACTAACATATTAATACCTAAAGCTTTCATTAATTTTTATTGTTTTATCCATATTCCAATCTCAATAAAAATATTTCGACTTTTGTGGTTCAATTCACCACGTCATACCGTGATTTTATATGGATGGTTACCAAAGTATATATAAAAATGATAAAAATCGTAAGTGTGATTTCGTCTAGAAACCACGAATTTTTATGACTTAATTAGACTTTTTAGACTAGAAAAAAATTATGTAAGGATGACGCCATATTTCGTAAACTTTATGACGTACGATACAAAAAATTGCGTATATTTTCTAATAAAATTAATTTAATCATTTAATAAATAATTTAATAGGGAGGAGTAATTGCTCTGGACCCAGGGAGTGCGTACATTCATGACTGGTTATGATCCAAGTGGAAAAGCTATTGAATGGGGAAAAAAATGATATTAATAGAATTTATCGGCTTTCCCAGACGTATGACAAAATCCAAAGCAAGCATGACTCTATTCATGGAAAGTACACAAACGAAAACGATACAAGCTTCTCAAGGTCATGCTTCGTATACATAAAAAAATCCGTTGTCTTATTAATTATTTCCACCATAAACTTGCTAAATGGCTCTGTCAAAATTATCGTATTATTTTGTTGCCCGAGTTTAAGACACAGGGAATGGTTATGCGTGGAAAACGGCGGATTCGTTCTAAGACTGCACGGATGATGTTAACATGGTCCCACTTCCGATTCCGCCAATATCTTCTACATAAGGTTGGTTCGTGAGCATCCATGATGTCAGGTAATTGTATGTACTGAAGAATATACCAGTAAGACATGTGGGTGCTGTGGTCATATCCATCGAAAATTGGGTGGATCCAAAGTGATCGGGATATCAATGGTGTTCGAAATATCTTACTTCGCTATCTCACCTGGGCATGATCAGAAATGTGAGGTTTGATAAGGAATGTATAGGTTTAATTGTAGGCGTTTTACTAAATATGTACCAAACAATGCACCCATTCGTTTTTAATAAGTTTGTCATTTATAGCAAACAAAGGTACTTTATTTAAAATTTAAAAGCGAGATATACAAATAAATTGACTTTATCTATTGCGCTTTTTTCTTGCAAACAAACGAAAGGCTATAAAAGTGCTTCAAAAGAAGATGTAAAGGAATTTAAGACTATACGGTACATATTTTATCCCTTCAAGTTTTGCTTGTCTTGGACTTCAATCGCTATATAACAATAGTAAAACAAATTCATTTGATTCGATTATTTTTATTAAATTATTATTATTATTATTATCATTATTATAGTTGCAAATATAATTGGATAGATACCTTTATGACTGATTAAATGAAACGTAAACAATTCACTTTGTACGAAATAATTAGAAAAAAATAAATTTTTTACCATATAAGCAATTTTTTTCCCAATCAAAGCTAATGTTTTTTTTTTTTTTATCGAGAACCCCCTGATAATGAGAAAAGAGTTTATCCTTATTTAAAGTGGTCTTGTACTTACTTTCAAGGAAGAATTTAATGATAATTGCCAAATTTATTTCAAAATAACGCACGAATTTCCTTATTTTTTTATTTATTTTTTTTTCTTTTAAAGATATAAAACTCAAAGGTTGTTCACTGCTGACGACCAAACATGCCGCAGGATACTACCGAATTCGCAATGTCAAACGACCGAACAGATTATCCAATGAAAATAACCTTAAGCGACGGACAAGAAATTTTATGTGAAGAGTGGATGTTTGATCTAACATTAGCAGATTTTGTTATCGCAGGTTTAATACCTATTGATAAAGCGGTTTCGTAAGTGAACCAAAATCAACTTTGGAAATTAAATTCCATAAGTGAATTTTTATTTGATTTATTTATTTATTTATTTTTTTTTAAAAAAAAGGCTCATAGAACAATGGAAGCTCGAAGATAGGATCGCTGCTGCAGTCAATTATCATCCACAAGTTCTTGAAATTTTAATGAATCCAAATATATCAGCAAGAAATGTCTGTGTAAATTGTAACACCTCCAAGTCTCCAGCATGGCGAAGGGATAATCAAGGGAAATTGCTTTGTAATGCTTGCGGATTATAGTAAGTAATAAGTTAAATCAATATATTACACATTTTTATCAAATCAATTAAAAGGCGAATTTAGAACGTATATTTTCGGTAGTTTGAAACAACATGGAATGAATCGACCTGTTGAATACATACAAGGAGGAACCATCAAATATAAGCGATCAAAAAAGAATTCCAGTTGTTGACAAACGAGCTACCCTTACCAATTAATGTTTTACGACTTTTCTTATAAATAAATCTCTCATGCTGCGCCATTAACGAATTCGTTCGTTTTAATCCTTTTTACCATGTCACAACGACAAAATAAAAATGTCGGAATTCTAGTCATAAGACCCTGTAAATGTCCCCCATTTGATCTGCCATGATCTTCTTTGCTGTATTGCAACATGTAACATTTTTATATATATAAACAAAAGATAGTTTTTATTTTCCAAATAATTACTATTTATTGTAAAATTTGAACCTTTTGAACATGTCTGCGGAAAACCTAATAAACATCAGAAATCCTTCACGTAAACCATTGCCTGCTTTACCGACGGGAAGGTCAATTTCAAATTTAAAGTCTACAATATCTTTACCATCAACTTCATTTACCCCAATACAAGGTTCAAGCGATGTATCATTAGATAGTATTTCATTAGGTCATTTACGTAATATTTTAAAACAAAGCCTACATAATTGTGCCCTTGATACCAATCCTTGGGAAACTGTTATCTGGGGAATTATACTCGATATCGCCGAAACAGTTCCAAAAGCTATAGAAGCAATTTATCAACATGAAATGAAAAAACGTGATGTCATTTCCTCGAAAAAGAAAAGAAACAATGATAATAATAAACAAGAAGAAAAGGAGAATGATGAAAATTTAACTTCAGAAAAAATTCAAAATAAATTTAAAGATGAATCAAAATTTGTAATAACTTTAAAAAAAGATGGTGGGAAACCTACGGATTCACATTTTGTTTATAATTATTTTGACGGCGAACTTCTATTTAAACGTGAAAATGATGAAGGTAATTCTAAAAATATAAATCATGTTAAAACAATCCTTTTCATTTTTCATCATTTTGATATATAATATTTATAAAATTTCTTTTCAAAAAAAAAAAAAAAAAAGGTTTGGAATTTACTAAGCATGAAATGAAACATTGGATCGGTGGAACGATAATACTAAAGGGAGAAAAGGATTATGTTAATTCGGTGGATAAAATTTTAGAATTAATGGTTTATGTTGTGTGTAATTTGAGACTTGAGGTGTGTTTATTTAGGGATCATTTCATTTCAAGAGATGATACAAAAGATGGTCAAGGCGCTGAGGATATTCAGAATAGATTAAGAAATTCCAGACGTACTTCAAAATCTTCATGGCTTGGATGGCTGATGAAACATAATAACATGTCAAATATTAGAGATCATGTAAACAAATCTCATGAAAAGCATGGATCCTTGATGAGGAAATCTTCATTCAAAAGAAATCAGATTTCAAAATCATCAAATAATTCGACTGGAGCGACGATAAATACTGAGGAAGAGATGGATATGTCAATTTTAGCTAAAAACAAATTTGCAAAGGCAATTCATCAAATGGAAAATACTATACTTTCATCATCTCCGGGAGTGAAATTTCCTCCTCCGCATGTTTTAATGCGTTTAAGAGATGAAGAAACAGAGATCCGTCTTCATACAAACGAAGATGGTACGTTTAAGTCATTTGCTGTAAAAGATGCTTTGGATTTAGCTAATGACTTCTCAAATGGAAATGGGGCGGCTTCCACGAAAAATTCTACTGGAAAATATCGTACTTATGCAGCGATTACTGGGTCGAGTCAGGTTTCGCAGGATTTCCGATCGGGACTTACATATCTCATGACAAATAATAATTCATTGAATTGTGTATTCAAACATCAGGCATTATCATGTTCTTTCGCAAGGTTTTGGTCACCGACTTCGATATCGCCATGTCATAATCATGAAATAACCACAATGGAATATTATAACAAGAATTGTGATCACCCCGATAGATGCCTTGGAGAAATTATTAATCTATTATGCGATCAAGCTCATGAAATTTGTGAAGATGCATCATGCGATCATCCTGGACTCGATCATATTAGCACGTATACTCACAATACAGGGAGGATCAGTATAACGATTGAAGAATTACCAGATCAAAAGTTAAAACCCTTATCCGATAGCATTTTAATGTGGACACAATGTGAACCGTGTTCCATGAAAACTCCAATCGTGCAAATGTCACGTGCGACTTATCTTTATTCATTTGGAAAATATCTCGAAAATCTAATTTACAATGAAGATTTTACCCCTAAAACTTTATGTTCGCATTTTGATTCTTTGGTCAGATGTTTTCGCCGAGGAGATTTGGTCGTGAAAATTGGATGTGAACACGTTGACTTATTTGAAATGCGTTTGCCGAAATTGCAAATTAGTCAAGGAGAGACTCCGATAATACATACTTTAGGTGAAGCCGAAGAAATTGATAAACTTTTTGTTATTAGCAATGAGGATGAGATGAGATTATTTGATGAGACAAGATTGGAAATCACATATTTTTATGGTGGCGTTAAACAACATATAACAGCATTAGAAGAATACTTTGACTCTTTGTCTCCTAATGAAACGGACTCTAGTTCCAAGGGAAACATTGCCATCAAAGTTAATGGTAATGATGCTGATCCTAGTGAAGAGCAAAGTTATTTGAAATTGTTGGATGATATGGCAAAAGATTTTCGTGTTGACGAGTTTGAACTTTATGATATTCTTAAGGAAACAAAGGCTACTGTTTTGAATGATGTGCGGAAATTGTTTGTCGAGAAAATTCATTCAACAAAAAAACGATTGTTGGATTGGCAAAAAGCTCACGTTCGTGAAGAAAATTTAGAAAAATTTTCGAATATTGAATGGGTTGAGCCGGAATATGCAAGGTAAGATAATTAAAACTTGTTATTAAATATAGTTTCATCGATGATCTAATAACTGTTTTTTTTTTCTATGTAGTTCAAGTAACTGCCATGTTTTCCCTGGATCTCCTATCATAGTTAGAGAAGATGAACCTAGTTCTATCATCGCATTTACATTAAGGTGAATATTTTATGAATTATATAAATGGAAGATTCTTTAAAATATACTAAAGTTTTATTTTAAATAGTTCAAGGGATTATTTAAGAGAATCGTCACTTATGCGACAAAATGTTAGATTATCATTTACACAATCGGCTCCAGTAACCCCCATGTCTGAATATCATCAACCTCAAGTTTCCAACTCATTCTCAACGTTAATTACTTCATTAAAAAGTCCATCCACATCGAATCTCACGTCAAAGAAAGATTTATCGACAGATTCAGAAGGATCCAATGGACTTCAATCTTTAGACCAGTATAGTTCCACTATTCGACGTAAACATGTTAAAGATAATACTTATACAATCCCTCATGGATTTGATCTTGGATCATTTAATTTATCTCTTAGTAGTAAGGAAAAGAAAAAAGATCCCGAAAAAGAAGCTGAAAAACAAACTACTACTAAAAATGGAAAATTTGGTGGAATTTTTGGACAAAAGAATGAAGATTCCGAGAAAGCTAAAGATGAGATTTTCAATGAAAAAGCACAGCATATCAAGGAGGAGCAGAAACCAGAATCCGTTGTTGGTACCGAGAAATTATCAAATGAATCAAATGAAAAACAAGATGTAAATGAAAAGGATTTACCAAAAAAAAAGGATGAGTCAACATTTTCATGGGGTCGGAAAACTCCAAAGGAAAAAGAAACTCCACATTTAAAATATCGTGAGTTTAACTAAAACTCTCTTCCTTTTTTTTTTTTGTCTATATTTTAATTTCTTACATTTTTTTGTAGAGTTTACGCATGGAACGAAAAAATTTTCGTGTACAGTGTATTATGCCACAGAATTTGATTCACTTCGACGTCGATGTGGAATTGAAAATTTATCCATCGACTCTCTTTCTCGATGTTCTTCCTGGAAAGTTACAGGTGGCAAAAGTTCAAGCAATTTCTTCAAAACGCAAGGTAATATTATACTATTAAGATTTTATATATAGGATCTCTAACTTAATATGTTTTATATTATATAGACGATAGACTTATTATAAAACAGATGGTATCATCATGGAGAATCGGAGAAAAAGAAGCTTTATTGAAATTTGCACCAAAGTATTTTGAATATATGAACAAGGCTCCTATCGTACGTACAAAATAAACCTGATTATGGAATGTTATATTCTCTAAAATTTCTCTTTTATATATATTTTTTTCTGTAATAAGACGCCATCAGTTCTTGCAAAGATCTTTGGATTCTATACAATAAAGATTAAGGACTTAAAAAAGAATAGCAATATCATTAAAATGGATGTTCTAGTAATGGAACATTTATTCTTTGAGAAAACCATAACAAGCGTAAGCATTTTATACTTAATTTATAAATGTGGAAGTTTAAGCTTATTTTAACCACTTTCTTTTTTATAGAAATTTGATTTGAAAGGAATTCAAGAACGTCATATAAGAGATCAACCTCAACAAGGAGATGTGACATTATGGGATGGTGATTGGGTTGAAGGAAGATATAAATCACGTTTGTTAATACACTCACATTCCAAGAAGATTCTTCGAGAAGCAATACTCAACGATACAAAATTCTTAGCAGATTCCAATATTATGGATTATTCATTATTAGTAGGAGTTGATGGCGAAAAGAAAGAATTAATAGCAGGAATTGTAGATTTTATTGGAGCATATACCTTATATAAGAAAATTGAAAATAGAGGTAAAACCATTGGAAGAAATGCAAAAGAAGTCACTGTTTTACCACCGGATCAATATAAAGATAGATTCAGAGATTCGATAGACCAATATTTCCTGGCTGTACCAGGTGAGCAAAATGACAAGTAGGAATTGTCAATATTTTTATCTATTTATTTAACTATCTATTTATTTATTTTTTAAGGTAAATGGATAAAATCATCATGTATTGATGATGATCAAATGTCGTCGACTGAAGAATCATCGGCACCTCTATCACCTGTATCAAACTCCAAACATGCCAATCTCAATTATTCACCACCACAAACACTAAAGTTACCCAGTGTATTGTAATAGTTGTTGTAAAGTAAGATGTAATATAAATCATAGATTATTTAATATATTTATTTGTATGATATATCGTAATTATTTATATATATTTTTGGAAAAATGATATTAGTAAAACTAATTTACAATAAAATGATTACACCTTTTTAAAAGATTCGGTTTCTATTATGAAATCAAAGATGATTTTCTATGTCTCGTGCTCGATTTTAATGTTAAAATAATAGCATTCATGCTTATTTACAAGAAATTAAGAAATAAGATAACCAAATCAAGTTTAAGATTATTACATGAATTGACCCGGGGAGCCATGCCATTGTCGTCAGATAGTATAGTTCGACATTCATTATATTGGAATTATAACATCTACGGATATTTTGGAATTTTATTATGATGTTCATGTTGATTTTGACAATTGGCTATTGGCAGGACATAAAAAATTATGCTTTTCTTCAAAGGTGGGACAACAACTTATATCCAATGATTTTTTTTCCTAAAAAAAAGATATAAACTCTCACGTAATTGACAATTTAGGCTGGAGAAACGAATGAATTTCCTATTACACTTGTACCCTTGAAAACCGGGCACCTTCTTGTTCCTCTTTTAAGAGTTACTATCCTTGATTCACATACATTTTCTGAAACTATTTATTTAAACAATGCTGAACAAGTTCTTGTTCGACCTCGTACGCAATCTGCGACTTTCTTTATTGAACAACAACATCGAATTCACTCGATTCATTCAGGGGCAGGATTCGGTGGTCCTGGACATCATCATCATAATGAAGGGATGGAGAATGTTGAATTATAAGATCAATTACCTTTATTAAAAACCATGTCTTTGTAATTTGATTTTATAAGAATAAGTTTTTCGGGGAAATTAATAATTTAATAAATTATATAGTTATGACAGTACGATTTTATTTATTCAAAACTTTTTAATATTTATTAAAGTTTTTTTGTAAACATAACATGTTTTTAATAGATAGATATTGAATAAATTAATGCTTAAAACCTTTATAAGTTAATTTTCTTTATTAATAATTGTATAATATTTGGAATATAAAAATTATTCATTCCGCCAATTACAAATCAATTAACGACTAATATTATCTGACAAACATCGAAAATGGATCGTCCTCCTTCTCCGTCGCCCTATTCAATTAAATATAATAAAGATTTTTTTTTTGGTAAGCACATACGCTTAAGCGGGTAACTTCTCCCTACGGAAGAGCAGCCAGATAAGAATTGTACCGCTACTTGTGATATCTGGATATTTTTGTATCTTGT
>CAJVPP010000834.1:0-25739 GCA_910592005.1 Funneliformis mosseae | reverse complement strand
GTCATCGTTCTTCTTGAACGATAAAAAAAATCATTCAAGTTGAACGATTCATCATCGTTCTTCTTGAACGATAAAAAAATATCATTCAAGTCAACTCGAGTCAACTCGAATTAAGTCGAGTTTAAATTGAGTCGAGTTAAATATTTAACTCGACTTGAATTTAACTTGACTCGCAAATCATCAAGTCAAAAAAATATAAACTCGACTCGATTTAAACTCGACTCAGCTTATCTGACTCGTGAGTTAACTTGACTCGTCCGGAACTCTATATTTACTTAATCCTGGTGAATTAGAAGGTGAGAGAAGACGTGCAACTGATTGCAATTGATCTCCTCAAGTTTATCATATTCACGAATCTTTAATGCAAAAAAATCAGCCAGTCTTATATTAGTTAATAAATAATGAATGCAATGGTCTGAAAAGATCTTTTATAAGAGAGGAATTGATGGTCATTCCTTCTGATACTGAGTTACCTTCCCAGTGGGTGCTTATGAATTAAATTTTTAAAGTGATGATAAGAAGTCTTCTGTCTCTTTGTCAACTTATTTATCAGTAATAAAATAATCCTTAACTAATTTATAATATAATTAATATAGTTCCATGATAGCGTTAAGAATCTTTAAATCCTAATCATAGTATTCTTTGTAATCATCTTTGACTTTATGATATTTAGATTTATTAGAGAATAGGTTCATGGCTAGTTTGAGAACATATTTTTAAGGATCCTCTGCCTAGCACAATTTATTGATCCTTTCTTTATGATTGCATGAATTTACCTTTCTTTGGCCTTCTATAATAGATGCTGACCTTGACGACATTTATTAATGTCTGTTTAATTTCTTAATATGTAGGTTTTATTTCAGCTAATTGAATTTGTGTACTCATTGTATAATTAGTATATATATTACTATATTGTGTAAAGATTTATTCAATTAAAATTATTTATTCATCTAGAAAATGAAAGCAAAATTTATTTATTATTATCTTTATAATACTAGTGAGATTTGTGATAAGCGTAATACTAAATCTGAAGGTTGTCATTCACACTTTAGGGCTAAGAAGGCTAGTTGTATTCTATTTGTAGTAGATTTATAAAGATAAATAAACCTATAGGAGTAGATAATGACCTATGTAGTTCGTAAAAAAAACTCTTTTTGCCTTTCTAACAAATCTGTAAAATGCTAAAAAAACTAAAAGGAAGAATACTAACCGCAGTTGCTCTACGTCGCCAATATCTGACAAGTTATCAAAAAAGAAACAAAATACACAACAAACTTTAGACAATGACCTTTCTCTTACATATATAATAGAACCTACTACAACTGTTCTTCTAGTAGAAACTAGTATAATGAAAGTTGACCCAGTCGAGAAAGGTTTGAACAATAACTTCAATAAAGGAAAAAGTCCCAAAATTGCTACTTCAACTTCTGAAATTACTGTGCCTAAACTAACTGTTAGTGTCGACGAGTCTTTCGACATGTCAGAAAATATCTTAGATACTTTAACTATCAGCTTCAAAGCTTCTTTAACACAAGTTACCAAATTTTTCATGCACATTCAAATGAATAAATTCTGTGACTCGAACCCTCAAATGAAGATCTTAACAATCACTGATTTATGCTATGATAAGTACAACTCATTTATCATTGCCACAAAAGGAAGACATCCTATCGATCACAATTAGGCTATTATTAAAGTTGCCTTTTAGAAAAAATTGAACGTGATGATTTTTGCAACCTCAAATCTCCTGATATAGACAATACCACATTCTAACCTTTAGATATAAAAAAATCTGCCTCCTATGTACCTGATCAGTTGATTATAGTCACAGAAATTTCCCTGAATGCCACTGAAATAAGATTACATAAATTATTTTCCAAATTCAGTAACATCTTCTGTTTCACTATAAAAATAAAAACCTTTGGTAAAGAACCACAATCACCTTCGATGAAAAGGCCAATTTCAAAGAATTAAAAAAAGAAGACAGAATTTATTTACTAAATGATATGATTTACTATTACCCTTGTAGCCTTTCTAGGCCTGACATTCAAATCCATTCTACCTTTTTAGCAAAACTAACTAATCTTCCTAAAATATTACACCACGTGACTTCTAAGATATTAGAAATATAGTCTCTGTCACTGCATGAATTATCCTCAGAGCCCGCTCTAATTACAATTATCTACAACATGCATTTTTCTATTTTTCTAATAAAGAAGATACCTAAGCAGCTATAGGAATTAAAAATCTAACTCTAAACAATAAAAAATTAGAATAGACTGACCCAAAAGTCAAACTTTATGCAGTTTGTTCATCTACACATCACAATGCTTCTTTTTGCCTCAGACATTATCAATCTCCCAAGGATTGTAATATGCAAAATCTTTATTAGAGATTTTAATCTGCCTAATTCAACAATTATACCGCATCTAAACGAAGTCCCATTAGAGGCGTAGTTCGTGATAATATCACTTTTGCTCATGTAATTAAAACTCTACAAAATAATAATTCTTAAGAATCTTCAAAAAAGAAGACCTCCTCCACCCCACTACCTAAGTCTAATACTAATAAGTTATACCTAATTCCTTCTTTGTAGGAAAAAATTTGCATGAGCAGACGAACCTATTGATGATTTCATAGAAACTGAGGTTCTTTCTATTTCAAAATTAAAAAATGAAACTGCATAAGGTGGCTCAATCTATAACTCAGATTTTAAACAATTTGTTATATCCAAACTTACTTTAATTTCAAACACACTCATTGATCTTTATATTAAACTTAAGTTTTCACAACAACGTCTAACTGTCGTTGAAAAAGCCCTTAATATCACAGTTGTTACCTCAGAATCTGCCATTAAAGTAAACTAAAATCCTATTTATTAATACCAATCTTTGCACTTCCTATTTGCAAAATCAAATAAATAAACAGCTAGTTCTTATCTGTCAAAAATAACAACAATGTATATTAGAGTTTACTCCTATACTTAACAAATTACTTAAGTTCTGTCATGACTTTCAAATCACTCTTCTTAACAAAAATATTTTCAACAAACATGATACACAAATTTTCAAACCTTTAACAAATGACTTTGACAAAGCAATAGAATGTTGTATTGGCAGCCCCAACAATAATTTTATTATTATGATTACTGTTCCTACCACTAATAATTCAGATATCCCTAATTCTAATACTCTTTCACTTTCAAATCTTAGAATTGCAATACACAACATTCATTCTCTGAATGACCCAGCAAAACAAAATTACCTTTTTTATTTATATTTAGTTAATCAATTTGATATCATAGGTTTACAAGAAACAAATTTTAAAGGAATCTCATCCATTTTTAACTGAGACTTTCCTAATTATATTACCTTTTTTAGCAATAATCAAAACTCCCGATCAATTGGAACAGGTGTCAGCCTCTCTTTCAGCCTTTTAATTGCTAAACACATTTTTGCTTATAACTCTAAACTAGATAAAATTATTTATATAACACTTCAATTTGCGAACAAACAAAAACTGATAGTCATTAATTATTATATCTTGCCTGCCAACCCTTCCACTGACATTACAAAACAGTCTGTTAAGTTTTTAAAATAATTACTAGATAATGCCATTAAAAATAATATGCATATTATTCTCATCAAAGATCTAAATGCTGACCTAGACTGTGTCAATAACTCTTCTTTAAATTTGAATTTTATTAATTCCCTTAATAACTATGATTTATATGATGTATTTAATGTTCAATTTAAAAATAACCGAACATCATACCCATCTTATGTCAACAAAAATTATTTATCCAGAATAGATAATATTTATATAACATCTGAATTGACGCTCAATATACTGGACTGCAAAACTGTTCAAACAGATTTTTCTGTTACTGACTACCATATTGTATCAACTAAAATAATCAACTCCTTAAAATACTTTATATCTACAAGGAAAGTTCAGTTAAGTCTTCTTTCAATTACAATTTAATTGATGATTCTAAATAGTCCAAATTTAGAGACAATGTTGAAAAGAAATTAAACTCAAATTTGTTGAAACATATTTTATCTAACACTATATGGTCCCAAAGTCTTCTTAACTCTTTCTGGGACCTCTTTCAGGATACTTTAATCTCAATAGCAAAAAAATGTATTCCTATACACAAGGCAAAAATTATCACACCTCAAAAAAACCAATTGCCTTTTTAAAGATCTACAATGACATTAAGTTACTTCATCATTTTGAGAAAATAACAAAAAAATATCTACATACCCTTACTGTTCACGACAAATGGAATAACTTATATTTACAATTTTTACAGCTTGCTTGTTTCAACGGCTTATATACTATTCCTCTTAATTGTTCTCCTCATATAACTATGCTTCATACTGTCCTTTCAGATATTAAACTTCTTCTTGCTAGCTTTAAAATAAAAGCAGAATTGCGTGAATACAATTTCAAGCTTAAGAGTATTCAAGAAGCGCTAGATACCTGTATAGATGATTATAAATACAATCTATCAAGGATGATTGACTCAGTCCTGAATTGTAAAAAGACAACTATTGTATTATATAGATGTATCGATAATTCATCTACATCTCGTAATTTACTTTTTGAGAAACCAGATGTTAAAAAAGAGGTTACCAGACATTTTCAACAAGTTGTAAGCACCAGGCACTACTCGAAAGAGATCTTGAAGAAATGAATTTCCGCATACGTCTCAATAGACTCGATTGATTCATGAATCTAAACGACTTAATATCCTTATCTTCTGTAGATGAATAATATAGGATCATTGATCGACTCTGAAACAACAAAGCTTCAGAACTATTAAAAATATTGAATGAAATGTTAAAACATTTAGAACCGCTTACGAAGAAATGTTTGTGATACATTATCTGTGGTTGTCTGTAAATTTTGTCAATACCTTATCATTGGAATTTGGCATATATCTATCCAATCCTTAAACTGAAATCTTGGAAATATGACTTAAACAACACCCATCCAATAACTTTATTAAAAAGTACTAGAAAGGCTTTTATTTGTCTGCTTAATTCAAGACTTGCTGACACCTTTATATGATATAATATTCTTAAAGAATACAATTTTGCAGGATTACCTTTCAAATCCACTTTTGACCTTATACATCTTTTTGATAACATTAAGCAGAATGCTATCTACAATAATACTAAATTATAGGTACTTTTACAGGATATATCTAAAGCATATGATCATGTGAATGTTTTCATTCTTGCTGTAGCTCTTATAAGATTACGCATTTTTTTCAAATTCACTCACACAATTTTGAGACTATTTCTTCCTAGATTCAACCAGGTTTTCACAGCTCACAGAAATTCTGATACATACTTGATACATTCAGAAATAAATCAAAACAAAGTTGTATCACTACTTTTGTAATGTATATACTACAACCTGCTTTTATATGCTATCAACAATTCTCTGCATAGTTTTGTTACAGAAGTCAAATGGCATCTTAATGCCTGAATTCCCAATACTAATAATTCTCATCTAAAAATTTTAGCTCTTGTATATATGGATGACACCCACTGGCTCATAAAATTCAAAGAGAACCTCACAAATATTACATCTATCACAAATAGTTTCTTCACTTTTAATGATATACAAGTAAATTAGTCAAAATCAGAACTCTTGGTCAACATTCCTCAACAGCAACCTTTGATATCAGTCATGATAGCATTACATAATCGATTATTGCTCTTCTCCCAAAAGCTAGTATTTATTACTTGAGCATTTAGATCTCGCTCAAGTCTAACAAGAGTTTTATTTATGATCAAATACACAGTGAAATCAAGAAGGCCATTATTATCATGAAGCATAAATGCCTTACAGACTCACAATTAATTTACATTTTTAATACCATTCTTCTTCCAAAAATCAAATATAGGTCTCAACTCACATTGCCGTCTGAATCATAATGCAAAAGCTTTGTTGTTACTTACTTAGCCTTTGTTAAAAAGAAATTAAAACTTTTTAGACATACCCTGATGGATTTGTTCCATTTGCATTATTTTTACAATTTGACTTTGTTATATTAGAGATTAATCCAAAATTTCAGCAACGCCCTTTTACAAATGTCCAATGAATTAAATATACTTGAAAAATTATTTTATTTACATACCCTTCAACTTCAACAAAATGAATAGCTCTTTGATAATCTGCTTCTCTATTGGCCTTTTTTGAAAACAATACGAGCAGATGACTGACTCCCATCCCTCTTTTGTGACCTTAACTCAATAAAGCTTAAACTTAATATATTACCAGCTTTATCAAATAGAATCTTAGAAGGGGACTCCCCAATTTCTGAATTTATAAATGATTACAGAAAGCATGTTCCTGATTTACAGAAATTTTCATTACTGTTTATGAAGTAACTTACTAATTATCAAAGAAACTACATGTTTACCTTTCATGATCTATATACTATCACACATCTAATTACCCGTAGTTTTCAAACTCCCAGCTGGTTTAAAGCCTTAGAATCTCATCTTAGACTTGACCAAGACAGAAGATTATTACCTACAAATAATTTCAAACACAAGTATTGTTATGGTTACTCTATTACTTATCCTGCCTATTCCTATTATACCCTTAAATTCGCAGTTGGTTAGCATTTTTTGGTCAATTACTTTGTTCTGGAAAGAATTATAAGAATTGATCAAGACACAATACATCTAATGCATCATATACCTTTAATAATATTACAATTCTTAATCCTTGTGTTCATTGTTGAATTTATCAGGAATTTGCTATCAAATTTAGAGGCTGTTATGATAATTATTGCTTTACTTTACCTCTTTTTATTTGTGTAAAAATTCCAATCTCAGCTAAAAACAATCATATTGATTAACCTCACAGTGTTCTGTCCAATGACGCATTGTATGAACTCGTCCTAACATACTTTTTGAAAAATAATAATCAGAGTCTATTTGTAGCTCTAAAAAATTTTACTTCACCTACCTTCGCAAATTTATTTGACAAATATTTGTCACCTCCTTTTAATTCTCAATTATTAACTTTATCTCGTTCTTTTTTATCCTCTTCTGTTTTAGAATTTTACACAAATGAATCCTTGCAAGATTTAGGTTTTCCTTCGATAAGAATGGGTATTGCCTGACTTCAAACTTATTAAATTTCACTAATGGTTTCCTTTTCTCTGCCTTTACATCTTCTTTTCCTTCCTCTTCATTATCTAAATTCACAGCTATTTTTACTGCTTTACTCACAGCTCCCTCCTCCTGTAATGTTACTTTTTTTACTGATTCGGCAGTTATCATTTCCCAATTCAAAAAATATAAATTTCTCCTGACAAAAGCTTCCACTATTCACTCTGCTCTCAAAATTAATAATTATGTGTATTGGTCTTATTTTTTTGAAGTAATGAACACCTACAACCTCAATGTCAAAATGATCAAAATCAAAGCTCACTCTAATAATATCTTTAATAACAAAGTCGATGCTTTAGCCAAATCCTGTTTAGACACCACAGCACTTTAACTTCACACAAATAATGCATCTTGATACTATTTTTCACATAATAATGTCCCAGTTTTGATACCTATCAAATAAATTTTGCAAAGAACTGTTCTGTAAATGTTCTCTCTCACAATTACTTCAACTTTCTATTCTAGCAAATACTCACAGCTTTATCAAATCAACTGGTTTGCCACTTCTTTCATACTTAATGACAATATAGTATCACAATCTACATCATATTCTGCTTCCTTTGTTAAAAGAATGAAATATCAACATTTTCTTGAAATGTTACCAACTTTTGAGATTCTCAAATTATAACATCCCTCTATCTATAACTCCTCGCTTTTGTATCTTAGATGTGATGTCACTGATAAAAACTTCTATTACATATAGATATATCCTACTATCAACTATGAAATGAAAAAGATAATCTAATAATCAAAAAATTATTTAAAAGATATCACCCATGCACATGATTATGAAATTGATCAGTTGAATATTTGGCTGCTCAATACCTATAATACCTCAGAATTTTTCGCTCTCATTAGAAAAATAGTTCCTGTATCTCTTTTTAAATTCTTTCTCAGTAAACTCTTACCACAACTATTAGCTTTAGCTGCTTGCTCTTCCTTTATGCATCAAATTTTTGAACTTACTCAAATTGTTTGGTGTGATCATTGTCAAATAGTTTACGATTTTAAAAATCCCTTAACATTATTCTTGATTATAAAGCTGCCAATTTTGTTACATTAGATTACAATTTATCGTCTAACCTTTCTATCCATTCTTTTAGCTCTCCTTATATATCTTCGATAGTATAGATGGAATCCTATTGGTCAAATTTTTGGTGCAGTAGTGGCCTCACCCTCTTCATTTCTTTCTATAGTAATACTCAAAAAATGATTTTTTTAGCTTAGGTTATAAATTGATTTTGAGAGAGTACAGGGTCAATTTTCTATAGTTTTAGTCTTAGATTAGTTCTTTACAAGAATTTTGTAATTTCTTTTGACTTGTATTTTATGTATATACTCTACTTTCATAATAAAGATATTGCAAAACTACCATACTTTAAAAAAAAAAGATAATGACTTATGTAGCTATTGTAATAATAGCAATTATCAGATTTGACATGTGAACATGCTTTGGGATAAAGTTCAGATTTATGATCAGTATACTTCTGAGATGAAACTTAGAGGTGAGACTTAGAGGTAAAACTGTATACATGCTTCATATCTTCAGTGTCCTGCAGATTTTGTAAACATATATTGTTTACATGCTTCACTTTATTTTGCAGACTTCGTAAATATTATATTCACCCTAAAGGTTTGATTTAAAGGTTAGATTTAAAATTTTTTTTATATGACTTGATGGTAAGGTATAACCTCTAACTTAGGGCTTTTAATCGAATTGAGTAAGATTGATGATTGATTGTTTCAATCAATTTGTCGATCGCAAAATATTGCCATCAATCAAAATTGGACTAACTTTAATTGATTTTTAATCGATTAAATTTCTATAAATGATCGATTAACAATTATTATATTTGATCGATTATGTCATTATGATATAATATGACGTATAAATAAACAATAAACAAAACTAAATAATATTATTATTAAAAAAAAAAAAGAAAAAAAAAATTTCTTTTAAAGTTCAATGACATTCGTAAAAGAAGAAAAATTTTTTATTCTTAAAACATAGCAATTGGTCTTTTAACATTGAAGCTTTTCAAATAAAATAGTCATAATTGTAGCATTATTCGCTTTTTTCGTCATAAAAATGCATTTCAAAGTATCAGAATTTTTATTTATAATATTTAAATTTTTAAATATCAGATGATTATCGTAACGCATTTAATTTTAACGTGAAAAATTCAAATTTTTTTTTTAATATCCTTTTAAATGCCAGACCAGAATAGAAAACATAAATGCCAAACTAATATTATTTCGACCCGGTTAACTAAAAGAAATAATGTTGATTTATCTTCAAATATTAATCAGCAAGAATCTCAATGAGTTAAACTTGGAAATAATAAAACAAGTTGGATGTAGAAGCATTTTGGAATCAAAACTAATAGACGTGCTTATTACAGATATAAAATATTAAAAAATGGAATATAAGAAGAGTGTAATTATAGTTACATATATAATACTCAAACCAGCACTTAACAATATCATTTAAATTCTATTCATAAAGAGTTTGAAAAAGAAAAATTGGTAAGACAACATTATTGTTACGCATTTTTATTACAAATAGATATATATTAAATTAATATATTATTTTTACTTTTTAGAAACAATTAAAAGTAGATGATCAAATAAAAAAAGTTATGCTACATAAAGAACCTAAGCAACGTGAATTAAGAAATGCTTTGGCTGATTGACTAGTAACAGATTCTCAACCTTTTAATTCAGCAAATGGAGAAAAATTTTTATATATGATTAATAAGCTTTATCCTGCATTTAAGCCACCATGTTATATAATAATCAAAAAAGATATTGGTTATGGATATTAAGCTGCATTTCAGGCTATAAAGGAAATGATTACTCATACATGTGATACAGCAGCTATAACTACAGATCTTTGGACATCTCGCGCAAAATCAGGTTATATCAAAATTACATGTCATTGGCTTACAGAAAATATGGAATTATATGATATATTAATTTATATTGCACCAATTAATTATCCTCATAATGGCAATAATATCTACCAAACTATTTTAATTCAACTTCAACTGCTTGGATTAGATAGTAAAGTAAATATAGCAATTACTGACAATGGTAGTAACATGATTAAAGCTATTCATGAATGGGATGGTGTTAATAATATTCCATGTAGTGCACATACATTGCAGCTTTGTGTTATTAAAGGATTAGAAAAAATTAAACTATATACCAAACGATTTAAGGAATTAATTCGATTTTTAATTCTCTAAAATAAAATGAACGGTTAGAAGAGACTCAGAAAGAAATTGCATCTAGATATGATACACAACTAGAAAATGATTCAATTTTATTTGATTTAACATCAATTGATCAACATCCATTAAAAATTTTGCGAACTATTAATGATGTCAAGACCCGATGGGGATCATCTTTAGCTTCTTGAAAAAGATTACAAGTATTAAAAGATCCTATTAAACGGGTTCTTTTAAATTTATGTCTAGAGAATGAATTTAAAAAAGATTATGAAAAATTAAGAACGCGAATTCTTTTAGATTATGAATTGATTTTATTAAAAAAATTAATTATTCTTTTTAAACCAATTGAAGAAGCAACAGAATGGTTAGGTGGTCAAAAATATTGTACACTTTCTTTAATATATCCATCTATTTATGCATTATATTATGATTATATACCAGATATAGATGATAATATTATTAACGAAAGTGGTAAGTATAATATTTAAATAATTAAAAATAATTAAATTATATTTATTAATATTTAAATTCTTTTTTTTTTAGATAATAATAATATTACTATAGATGAAAATTCTGAAGATAATGAAAGTATACTTGATGATAAAGAAAGTGATGATGATAATGATGAAGAACAAATTTTTCCAAATAATACACAAATGTCTTTATTAGAAATTAATAATATTATTAATTCTGTCAAAAAAGCAATATATAACGCGCTATTTGAATATTTTAATTCACTACCTGAAATTGCTATACTAGCTAGCCTTTTAGATTCAAGATTTAAAAAAATGTATAGATGGCTTGAAGAAGTGCGTGAAATGACAATATCTTTATTAAAAAGAGAATATCATTTATTAAAAAATAAAGAAACTGTTATGCCTCAAATAAACTCAAGAAATAATTATCTGACGGGCAGGTTTAAATCGTGTTTATTTGGATTATATAAAATAGATGAAAATGATGATAAAATCAATTGCTATTTGGATAATTTTAGAACTCCACAAGTTATACCCGAAATGGATCTATTTCAATGGTGGATTGATAATAAAAAGAAATTTCCAACTTTATTTAAAATAGCTAGAAAATATTTGAGTATACCAGCCACATCTGTTCCAAGTGAGCGGCTTTTTAGTGATGCTGGAAATCAAATTACCAAAGATCAGACCAGTTTAAAACTAGAGACTGTTAATGAATTATTGTTTGTAAAACGAAATAGTTAATATTATAATCTTTTGTATAATTGTATGTTGGCAAATTAAAGAGATTTTAGTAGTTACTATAATATTTGTAATTGATAAAAATTAGCTTATTGTAATTTTTTGATGCTTATATTAATATTAATAAATCAATCAATGGTCGAGCAATTAAAATTCGATTTTTAGTTTATTCTTTGATCGAACAATGCAATCGATTAAGAAATCGATCACACGTGATCAATCAAATAAATCGATTTTTAATCGATCAAGTAAGAGATCGACCAAATCATCGATTATGATTTTTTTTTTATCAATTAAATGCCCTAGATACACTTTGGAGTAATTGAACTTTTATTGAATTGTTATTCCTATTAACTCAAGGCTTTTGCTTTAACTTAAGCAAATTTTTAAATAAAGCAATATTCACACGATTTATTTTTGATTATCTTTTAAAATAGAGGATAAAAAATCATTAATTTATTTAAAGAAGTAAAATCTGTAATTCTACGAAACTTTATGCAACACTCATTATATAAAATGAAAATGGAAAATCGATACACCTTACAAATAATAAGGTAGTTTCAATATTTCACGAATTTCTTCTTGGATTCTTAATAAATTAGCAGGCATTCTCCTATATAAGATCCAACTTCGTGAGCATTCAAATCCGACACGGTACGTTCAGCAGTTACTATTTTATTTTTAAATTTTAAGGAAATGATTTATGTCGGCAATAAATCGATTTTTACTTCTCGTAGGAACATTAAGATTTGTATAATCGACCTTTTGATCAAACATTTATTCAAGTTTTGAATAAATCTCTCTAGCCGTAGGATCAGGGTATGCTTAAAAATGAGAATTCTTTTTAAGAATTGGGTGACTAGGAAAAACTTACATACGTCGGATGAATAGGATTGTTTTGTAGCTATAAGTTGATGCAATTAATACTTTACTCGCCACTTTCTGTTGATTATTATTAACAAATGTTTATAGCTGTAAGAAAAAAAAAGAGAAGTATATGAGTTTAATAACTAAGTCCATTATAGATTAATATTTAATAGAATAATTATAATAATGATGAAATTAACCAACGAGAACAGTGTATTATACAAGATTTTCACAACTGAGATAAGGTTCATTTTTAATAAAATTTTGATTCTAATCAAACCTTATTTCATTTATTTACTTAATAGCGTAGAAATAATGACTTCATTCGAGAACCAGTGTCAAAATTATCCAAGCCAATAACATCTATATTTTTACTGGGAGGAAAATTTTAAAACTTTCGCATGGTTATGTGTCATCGAATTATTTGCTTAGTAATTGATGATTTCATATCGATCTAATGACAGGATAATTGGTTAAAATACCTTAATTACTAAATTTTTTGCATTGAATCAAGAATTTTTCTCCTTCGTATTACTCAGATTAGTTAATTCTACCGTATCATAGTTCAAATTAAAATAAAATTTGGTGAATTAAATGAATCACTGTTTCGTCATCATATTTCCCAGACTTTTGCTCGGTTAAATTATAGAACATTGTGTGACATACGAAAGTGTACCAGGATTCAGTTGCATTAGAGCCATTACATCCACCTAATCTCAGCAACCCTCCATTGCTCAAGTTTACTTCTAAGGGCTTTTGGGAATTTCGCGATTTAATGGTTACATCTAGAAAGAAAGGGTATGTTCACAAATAAATTTTTGATTTGTTTTATTTGTCATCTTTACATATCTTTAAAGCAAAAGCCAATATACCAGTAGTATGAGTAATATAAATTTATTTCTTGAATTTTTATGGTTTTTTAACATTTCAACAAAGTCAAAGGGTAAAGTTTGTTGATATTTTTACACGTATTCATATGGTTTGTTCAGTGCCGGCCAGAATTAATGTGCGAGATATAGTAAATTATATTATCCAAATTAATCAAAATTTTCGGGTTCCGTTATTTTATTAATTCTATATATCGGTCACAGTTCAAGAATCGAGTTCTTAGAAATCCAACAACATCGTGACATCAATGTCAGGAAGGATACAGTGTCCAAACTAATTAATGTCTGACACTGGTTAGACAGAAATGATACTTCGTTTTCTTAAGAGTGTGCAAAGAATACAAGTTATTTATTTGTCAAGGCATCTGAAATATATATATAATCGCGTCTTGGAGAATGTTAGGGAAATTAAGAAGTCTGATCAATGGGCTAATAAAACCTTTCCATTTAAAAGTTTCTGGCGTTTCTACATATTTTTTAGGAAGCCATTTTCATGATTTTTTTTTTTTTTTTTTTTTTTTTTTTTTTTTTTATTTCACTTTTGCTTAATATATAGACTATAATACTGAGGGCTGATTTTTTTTTATCTGATTATAGGAGAAAATCCATTATAGAGCACAATTTTAAATAGCCAAATCGAAATCGAAATGATGAATTGTAATTTACTTTAGATTACCTATGGTTTTGTTACAAAGTTATTACCAAACGAAACACAAACTTAAGGAGGGAATAAATGAATTATAATTTCTTTTAAAAACTAATGCAATAACGTGATCATATTAATCATACAAATATTTTTAATCTTAATTTCAAAAAAATACATACTAGTACAGAATATTTATTCTCTAAAACAAACAAACAAAAAAACATACCAATATGAAAAGAATTAATTAATTTACAAAAAAAAAAATGAATGAAAAAATACTAAGGAAATGTCTTGACGTCTATAATTATAATTTTAAAATCTTAATTAATCAAATTTTGAATTTTTAAAAATTTTGATCTCCCAGTCTCTTGATCCGAATTATCGGTATTACTGGAAGTGAATGATTGATGTTGAAATTCGTTCGTAACCCTCGTTTGTTGTAAATAAAAAGAATTTTGTAACGTCGCCATTGATGGTATTTCCGTTGGCCAAAGTAATCCCTCGTTATTTAATTGACTTGATTTACCAGAAAGTTCATTATGTATCAAAGTACTTATTCTAGAGAGTACTGCAAAAAAATTTCTTTTTTCAACGGATTCATTTTTCCATCTCTCCGAGCTTATCGTTGTGATGGCCTTTAAAGATGCATTTGGATGTTGTCGTAAGATTTCATTCCTAATATCTTTACGATACAGGAAGAAGCTATTTTGAGAATACATGATCCTTCCTTTATATTTACTATTAGGGGTACAAGGTGTCAACAGATCAATTAAAGGTAAGTTTGTTGGGAAATGTATGCCCTCTTTGGACATGGCATCCAAGTGTATGATGATTCGTTCTTTGATCTTATTTAGGTCAAATTTATAAGATTTGCGGTTGTTGACTTTTGGCATTTTTTTTAATAAAAAAAATAAAAAATAAATAATGTTTAAAAATGTTCAAGTATGAAAATAATGAAAAGATGATGTGAAATTGTTGAATGAAGGAATCAAATGTACTTCATTTTATATAATTCTCACGAAATCGGTAAAATGATTGTACCCATTCTACACAAAAAGGGACGTTTTCTTTATAGCAAACAGGTTTTGAACAAAAAATGAAACAAAGCCAAGTCCGAACCGCCGAGCTCAAATTGTTTCAGTTAAGGTTAACCGCAGCAATCAATTATTTGCAGATCAGACAATGTTGTAATACATGACAAAATGTTTCATAAATGATTCTTTTGGTTAAAATTAAAAAAATCCGAGGGGTAAAATTAAATTTGATAATTAAATAGCTATATAGAATCAATTATTTGGAATGCAATGTAATGTAGCGAGTATCGATATATTTGGACTACGCAAATTTACATCATCGTATTGGATGAAACAATTAAATAATTTGTTAACTAAAAGGAGGAACAAGAAGGTAATTGACTAAATCTACACACAATATGATGAAAAAAGTTAAAATATTGTGCGCACGGAAAGATTTTTTTTTTTTTTTTTTTTATAAAACGTTTCTTTAAAAATTTTCTATTATTCCTTATGATTTGGATTTTTGGTTTCAGAAATGAAACGATGATCACTTTTTTAACAATGGTCATTTATTGGGTGAACATCTCCGAAATTTCCTTAGTTGGGAAAGTAAAAGGACCTCAACGTAATTTCCTTTTCGAAGAATACGTTATTCATTTCCATTACTTTATCGCACCCGAGTCCAATGAAAATATTTGAATTTTTTTTCATTAGAAATATTTAATTATTTATGTCACATAAGGAAATCCCACGATCGATCAATTTCTAGTTTTGTAGAAGAACGAGATATTTAATAATAAAGCGCAATATCCTTGTACGTTAACAATTTAACTATTTAGTTGTTTCTTTTGGTTATGGGGGTAAAATATTTGCACGTGAGTAACCATGTTAAATTAATCACAGCTTTTTTGTTTTGTTTTCTTTTTTTTTTTTTTATCTCGAATTATACGATCGCTAATTCGACTTTGGATAATCGAATGACATTCAAACTTCCATTCTTGGCTTCAAGTACAAATATATCTTTTTCTATTAAGAATTATACGTTTCAATTTTTTTTTTTTTTTTATTGAACTCCAAAAAATGATCATCGGATGATTTTTTTTTTTGTTATATCTTCAACTTTCCAAATTTAAACTAGTCGGTTTCCATTTTCTTCATGAACCACACCTTGATTCGTTACAATTTAAAATAAAATTTGTTTGTCAAATTTTTCCTGTCTCACTAAACATTCACTAAACATTCTTTTTTTTTATATTTTGAATAATTGTGTAAAAAAAAAAAAATTAAAAAAAAAATTAAGATTATGCTCCATCAAAAATACACATTATTAAAAGAGAAGGAAAAATTTTATAAGTTTCTATAATCGAGACGTTTCAAAAAATTTACTTCTTTATGGGGAATTAACTAACGAAGTATATGAAACGGAGACAAGGGATACATACACAGGTGTTACAAAAATAAGGTGGTGCAGAAATAATAATTTTAGCTTTATTCAACCTATTTTAGGGATAATGAATGTGTGAAGCAAATAAATATTTTTCTGGCAATTTACTATTTGTATACATGTCGGTCAATAGGGAATAGGGAACACACGAATAATTATAATAGAAAGTAACATATTAAAGACGAGACAAGGACCTTGATGATCTAAGCAGTTCCCGCACGGAACTTTTGTCTCAATAAATGCATATTACAACAATCGTTTGGCTGTAAATGGATTCTTTGTCACGCACTAGAACGCATTTTGTATTTTTCTAATTAAAAAGTTCTCACACATTCGACTTAATATTTTAATATGCGTATGAATCATTCGTAATGACGCATTTTACTTAAAAAAAAATAACAGCTAAGAAATTTTATTATATAATTCCAAATATATAATAACTTTAGAAAAATGATTTTTCAAAAAAAAAAAAAAAATTTTAATAGCGCAAAAGCTGCGTCACTCACAAAAGACACATTTTTATTTTTTTATTTATATCATGTGCTAAAATTTCGAAAGCATCATACATTAACTTAATTAGTTGAAAGATTATTCCTTGTTTACAACTTTTTCTTGAATTCTATTGAAAATTACACTAGCAGCATCCTCCCATGTAAGGTCCAACATAATTCTGTGAGCCGCACCTCCAATGATATCAAATCCAACACCATAAGCATCGGCAGTTTCTTTTATAATTTTTAAATCAAAAAGTTTATCTTCTTCGGCACCAATCACAATCATAGGACATTTAATTTTCGAAGGGTCAACAAAAGGTTTAAGAAGTTCAATCACAACAGTGACAAAACTAACCTTATTGAGTTTTGGATGAATATCCTTAGCCATAGAATCAGGAAATGCTTTAGAAAAGGAAAACCTTTTCATTAATTCGGGAGTTCCAACTAATGCATACGGGTTTAATGTAAATAACGCTTTAAGGATAGCAAGAATTGGCGTATTTGAAAGTATTTTACGAGTGTATTTGAAGACGTCTGATTTGTAGATGTACGGTGAAAATGAGGCAAATAAAACACCACCCCCCACTTTCTGTTGATTATTTTTTAGATAATTTTGAACAATTCCTCCCCCATGTGAATGTCTAGCAAAGGAAAGAAAGAGAAATGAATTTAATATCAATTTAAGAAAATATTATAAATATTGATAATAATTACCCAATGAGAACAGGTTTATCACAAGTTCTAGCAATTATTGCATCAGTCACGGCTGATACATCATTTGTAAAGTCATTTATTGACCACCATTTATCTTTCTTTGGAGTCTTTGTACTTTGTCCATGTCCTCGAAAAACTAAAGATATCATTTTTAAAAAAAAATTAAAGATTTTAATCAATTCTTCGTTTCTTGAAAATTTATTTACCTCATAGCGTAACAATCATGTCCTTTATTCGAGAACCAACGACAAAAATTATCCCAAACCCAAGCCGCAGAACCTAATCCATGAATGAATAAAATTGGTGGATAATTCTATAATAAACTAATTATTGATATCGTTTGTATTAAGTAATTTAGGATTAACAATTATTTATTTATTATTTATTGCTTACCGATCTTATATTGGCGGGAGGGTAATGTAAGACTTCAATTTTTATACTTTCACTAGAATCAACGAAAAAGGTATCCTTTTCTGTGTAATATTGACCTGAAGACATTTTAAAAAAAGAATGAATGGATTTATTGATATATTTTGTTTAATTAATGATTTTTTTTTTATGAAATGATTCTCACTTATTTATATTCCTGTATTTTTTTTTTTTTTTTGATCGACATTTTGGATAATTTATATTACTATAAACAGAAATTTCCCGCCTTTTTTTTTTTTATTTCCTTTACAACCATCAATGGAAATTTTAATGAAGAACTAACTCTTCTGATACCAATCTGAATTTAAACTACAAATAAATTTTCGTTTGGGTTAATATTATAATGAAAAAAATACAATTTTACAGTAATGCATATTTCCTAATAAAAATGATCATACAGAAATTTTTTATTGATTGAATTTTGAATACCACTTCATTCCACAATTCCAAACTATTTCAGTCCTGCCATTCATTTTGTTAAGTCTTGATGTTCAAGTTCTATAATTTTCAACTCTGGACCTTTTAATCTAAAATTGAAATTAATTATTATACGCATGTGCTTAAAATCACGTTACGGATCATATGATTTACTATGTTAGTAATAGCAAACCTCCCATATGAGTTTAAATATTAGCTAAATCATTTAAATATATGTTCTTTATATTATTAACCTTAAATTTAGCCAATCAAACGTCCAATGATCACTGGATGTCTTTCGGAAAAATTGTCTTCTGGTCAAAATGTCCACTAGCCAGTATGTTCTCTAGTTATCTTTTTCTCTGGGAAAAATTGTAAAATTATTTTAAGATTTTTCTTAGATTAAATTTAAGGAGAGCGCCACCGTCGAGGCAGTTGATAAATGATTATGTTAAATTATTTTACAACATACTAACCCTAACGCTAACTTTTAAAATTTACATTCCTTTATTTAAAAAATAACGTTAAATATTAATTATCTAATTCATAAATTAGTTGAAATTTTTACCCAAATACTGAAAATATTATTTAATTATATTGATGGGCTGTGCCACTAAAAGAGAAAGGTATCTTGGCGAAGGGGGAGGTGGCTTATGAAGCATTAACATTCGAATTGTAAACATGATTTATCTAGCTAGTTTATAAGCGATGTTAACTTATTAATCCATATCATTATATTTGAATAAACAAATATATGTAAAAAAAAAAGTGTACGTCATTTGGTAAAAAACGAAATTTTTTAGTTTAAAGATAAGCGTTAAATGTTTCTTATTCATTTAGCATTACTGATTATTTCTATTATATTATAAAACTTTCTTATTATATCTTGCGAATTGAAATTAAAATATTTAAATATATTCAAAAATATGATGGTTGGGTAAGGGATAACATATAAATAAATAATTTTATACCTTAATACTTACAAAAAAAAGTCCTAATAACGTACCATTTTGTTCTAGACATTTTGATATACATATTTTAAACATCGATATATGCAGTTAGGCACAGACTATAAAGTCGATTTGTAAAACAAATCTTACTAAGTAAATATACTGTAAAATAAAAAAATTATTAAGACGAATACTTTTTATTTTTATTAGTTTTATTATGCATATTAATCATATTTATTATATTAAATATTATTCAAAATCATCAAATATTTGCCTGCCATATACTGTATAACTTAAGAGTTGTAATATGTCTATAAGAAAAATTCACAGTTAATAATAGGTCAGAATGATAATATTATTAATAAAGTAAATCTTTTAATATGAAGTTGTTCCAAAGAAACATTGTAATAATAATGAAAGTATCTGTATAGACTCACGTAAATTAAAGCATCTATGTTATATTCAATTCTTTCGCTCATATTTTAAACAATTGTAAAAAAGGTTATATTAAGAATAAATTTAATATGTCGTGTTTCATCAATAATTGTCTACACTTTCGAGATTTAATTTTATTATGCTAATTAATTAAAATTTTGAAAAAAAAAAAATAAGAAAATAGAAAAATATAGAAAATTAAAATTGTGAAATTCACGAAGTTACAAAGTTACAACGAAAAAAATAATAAAGTTAAAAATAGCAAAATGGATAATTTCGCAAGGTTATACATAAAAATATTTAAATTTCAAATCGTCAATAAACCTCGTTAAAATCTTTGATAGTATTATATGGCAAAACTCCGTATCCGAAAGTATAGTATTCAAAAGACAAATTTAGAAGTAACCAACTCCATTGTGTAAATTCCTTGTAATGTTGTTATTTTCCTCTATAAATATACGTTAAAAATTTTTTTTTTTCGATTTATCGATTTTTAAAAAAAGATAAACCCCTGTCTTGATTTGAAATTGATAGAAGGATATAATTGCCTGGCTCTCGGGTTTCGATGGGGTCACTGGCAAAACTATTAAATCTTATTGACAAAACCGTTGAAACTCGAAACCACGTCAAAAGTTAAAAAACATAATAACAAATCCGTAGAAATATATAGGGTTTCTATTTACTAAAATGAGTTTTGCAAGGCAACTATATTAAAGGATCTTCTTTCTTAAGGACATTGGACCATAGGCTTGATTTTTTTTAAAAAAAAGCTTAGAATGGATGTAACACAATTATGACGCATGAATTTTGTGCAATTGTAAACACGATAGATGTTTATTCTTTGCAAAATAAAAAGTTTTTTTTTTAAAAATTTGATTGACAACAATTCATTTATTACTAAAGAAAAAATTTCGGACTTGACAATAGTTTATCAGAAGATCGTAATAATAAATGAAAATAAAATTGATAAAAAGTCACTCTTTCATTCAAATTTATAAATTTATGGAAAAAGTTTAAAAATTTATGTGAATATTCTAGAAAGATTAAAAAAAAGAGGTTGATTTTTGTATATTTGAACAATACTTGATGAAAAGATATAAACGATTTTTTTTAATATTAGATCATTTTGTGTTCGAGGTGAAGCGCTAAAATAAATTATCTCTTATAATTAATCAAGTGAAGCCTAAACGGACAGAATTTAATTCTATTGAATATGATAAATTAATCCAATATTTTCATTTAATATTTTGATAAAAAGCCATTGGGTTTAAATCAAAATAGTGTATAATAATAATTCATTAGTTGATGCAAAATGTGATTAGTGATTCAATTTAAATCATTAAGAGCTTATGAAATAATTTACAAGTTAAAAGAGAAAGTTTGATAAAAATTTCTTTAATATTTAAAGTAATATCACAAATTGTCAATAAATTTGTAAAGTAATCCTAACAAATTTTTGATATTCGCTTATTAAAAAGGATAAAACATAAATTACCGGGATTTATTATTACCTAGCTAATTTCATCAGGTTTCGATGGATCATTAGCAAACCCTCAAAACTCAAAACCATAATTTAAATCTCATCAAAGTCAAACCTATATTAAAGACTTATTAACAAATCCGGCAAAATATAAGGTTTTAACTTTTGCCAATTGCTTACCAAGAATGTATATTATATAGCTACTCTTCAAAAATCTTGAGCATTAAATTTAAAGCAATTATTTCAAACGCATAGAGTAGTTATGTTGTATTTTAGGTTTTAAGGATTTGGGGTAGATATACGATAAGGAATCGGGTATATTTGGTAAGTTTTTAATTTGTGTACCGATATAATGGAGATATGTTAAGGATTTGGGTAAAGTTGGTAAGATAGTTATTGGAGTATAAGAGCAATTAAGTTCCTTTAAGGAGTCGGGTAAGGTTGGTAGGATAGTTATTTTAGTGCTTTTACACTTGAGTACCGTTAAGGAGTTGGGTAATGTTGGTAGGATAGTTATTAGAGTTAAAGAGCAATTAAGTTCCATTAAGGAGTTGGGTAAAGTTGGTAGGATATTTATTGGAGTATTAAAGCAATTAAGTTTCGTTAAGGAGTTGGGTAAAGTTGGTAGGATAGTTATTTTAGTGCTATAACAACTGAGTACCGTTAAGGAATTAGGTAAGGTTGGTAGGATAGTTATTTTAGTGTTAATACACCAAAGTACCGTTAAGGAGTTGGGTAAAGTTGGTAGGATAGTTATTTGAGTAAAAGAGCACTTAAGTTCCGTTAAAGAGTTGGGTAAAGTTGGTAGGAAAGTTATTGGAGTATAAGAACAATAAAGATTAGTTAAGGAGTTGGGTAAAGTAGGTAGGATAGTTATTTGAGTACAAGAACAATTAAGTTCCGTTAAGAAGTTGGGTAAAGTTGGTAGGATAGTTATTTTAGTATAAGAGCAATTAAGTTCAGTTAAGAAGTTTGGTAATGTTGATAGGATATTTATTTGAGTTTTACTACAATTGAGCATTTTTATGGAGTTGGGTAAAGTTGGTAGGATAGTTATTTTAGTATCAATGAAAAAGAGTTTAGTTAATTTGTGATATCTTTGTAATCCTCCTAAAGTGTTTAATATTTCATCCTTATTAAATTCCGTAATCGTTAAACTTTCAATAGTATCATCATAAATAATATCTGATACTCCGAAATTATTCTGACCAGCCAAATCATGAATAATTTCGGAATTATTTGATGCATAATTATTCTTTTGATAATTTATCTGATCAAATCGAATAATTTGAGATGTTTCTCCAAATGTATTATTTAAGTTAGAAGAAGTATTGTTGTTATTTAAACGACGTTGAAGATTTGACTGATAATTATTCGCCTGTTTATTCTCTTCTCTGTTGGGTATCGTAATAATTGCATTTAATTTATCAATTACTTGATTCATTGATGGACGATTATCCGGCTCATTATCCCAGCACTCTGAAATTAGATATAAAATTTAATACTTATTATATTCTTATAAATAATTTCATAATTATACATATATTTACCAGTGTAAATGTTCACATAATCTTCAAGTGTGCCGGGAATGATCTTTTCTCTAAGTCCTCCTAAAATTTGGATAGCTAAACCAATATCATATCCTTTATTCTTAACATTAAAGGGAGGATAACCGCTTGATATCTCCCATAACAGTACGCCAACACTGTAGACGTCACTTTTTTCATATAGCGTATATTGTTGCAATGTGTTGTCATTTTTTCTCTGCATGTCAAATATTTTTGGATCAACATAAGGAATTATACCAAATATTTCTGACTGTGGTTTACTTGCTGCTTCAATTCTTTTCGATAATCCAAAGTCTGCTAGTTTAATAACACCTTGATGGATTAATATATTACTGGAATGCTAAATATAGAGGCATAAATTAAATATTAATTGTTAAAGTAATATTAAGAATCAAATATATATCAAATAAATATGTATATTATGTAAGTTTACCAAATCACGATGCACGATTCCTTCTCCATGTAAACACGAAACAGCACTAGCCAACTGGTATGCAAATTTGTATTTATCATCCCAGGTAAGCTCATCAAAATTATCTTTTAAATAATTTCTAAGTGTACCGCCATCGGCATATTCCATTACTAACAAATACTTTTTAAATTGATCATCTAGTTTTTTAAAAAATATAAATAAGTTAAAAATTAAGATAAAATAGACATTAAAAAAAAAACTAGAACATTAAATACTTTGTTTTGAAGTTATCCCATAAAAATGAATAATATTATCATGAAAATCAACTTCACAATGAAGTTCGAGCTAAATTATTACAAACAAATTTTTAATTTGATGATTTTATACTAAATTGGCTGAAATAGACTGAAATGCATATTGTAATTGACTTTACCTCACGAACAAGTTCTTTAACAGAGACATCGTTAAAGTCATTAAACGATTTTAATGCGAAATGTTGCTTTAAATTTTTCCAATTTGCACGATAAACTTTTCCAAAGCCACCCTTACCAATCACTTCGAGATTACTAAAATGTTTGTACTCATAGTATTTGATATTTTTACTTGAAATATATTCTTCAATCCATTCATTTGAATTATTAGCAGCTTGCATTTCAATTTTTTTTTTTAATTATAAATTTTGGAGAAAAGAAAAAAAATGCACTTGGTCAATCATGCCCACATTTTAATGATCTGTGAAAACTTGATCATCTAAGATTTTTTTGATTAATTGATGTCCGAGGAAGATTATGTACACTCAAGACCATGCAATGTCTGTCTGTCACTATGTGAAAATGCCCAATCAAATTTCGGGATAATCAATATTTGCATGATCAGGTGATAATAATAAAAAAAATTAGAGTTACATTGTTATTTTTGTTTTTCGCTTCGGACGCACAACGGTTCCCGTTCCCTAGTTATAGAAAAAAATAAAAATTCTTTTAAAATATAATTCTCTTAAAATGCAATCATAATTTTGATAATGACAAATTTTGTTAATTAACATTATTAATAATTTATTATTGTAGTTTAATCAAAAGTTAATGATAATTTTACTAGGAACGCATAAATAAATGGGTTCCTCGCCCGATATGATAAAATCCTGACGAGCACGTTCCCGAAATTTACGATATCCCGAAAGACTAGAATCCCGATAGTCTAATATCTCGAATGATCAAAAATCCAGATTGATCAAATTCCCGACAATTATTATTTTAAGTCGTCTCTAGAGCTTTATCTAAATTTACGAAATTATTTCGAGTTATTGATATTTCGTTTTTGATTTTCCAAATTAGAACTTTCTGTTGAAGCTTCTTGAAGATTTACTTCTAATTCCATAATGTTTCTTTATGTTGTTGTCTAACGCCTCCAATAATTTCGTATATAATTTCTAAATCTTTCTCCCACGGTATCTTATGATTCAAATATTCAAATGGAATGTAATATTTATTACCTTGGTAAAAAATTGTGATGAACATTTTAATAAAGCTTGCTGCAGCAATTTATTCCAAGTTCCCAGAGTCGTTTAATTACACGTATTTTAACCCGTTCTTTTTGAAATAATATTATTATTTTAAGAATTAGCAGCAAATAATAACAGCATACAAACATATGGGCCGTTATAAAGAAAATGATCAAATAAAAATAATAAATATTTTAATTAATGATGGAATCACGCAGTGATGATTAACGGGCAAATTGTAAACTACCGCGACATTATAAACATTCACATGGTATGAAACTTTTTCAAAGTAAAAGTTTAAATGGTGGGTTACGTGAATCATCATCATCATTAAAAATTAAGGCTTATCTAGAACTGATCACCTAGAGCTTTATCAATAGTGCTCCGAAAGGGTCGGGTCAGACCCGGGTGATCGACCCGACCCGGATTTTAAATCGAGTCAGGGTTGGTAATTTTAATGACCCGTGACCCGCATGACCCGACCCGTCGGGTTAGGGTCGTACTGTTGCTTTGACCCAGAACAACCCGGGTGACCCGAGATGACGTTATGATGATGTAATGCGTATTTTTTTCCCACACGAAAAGTTTTTTTACGCTAAATTTTAGTTTCGTTTGTCGCGTATTTTTCCCACACAAAAAAGTTTTTTTTTTACGCGCTAAATTTTAGCTTTGTTTGTGGCTTATATATATGAAAAATATAAATATGTCTGAAACTATTGACCTTATTGAACCAGTATCTCAACTTGGAAAACGAAGAAGTTTGCGTAGTGAACTCTTTATTAATAATCTCTTTGAGGAGAAAGACCTTCCATCAGAGCATAAAAGTGCGA